>MU224300.1:167739-185336 GCA_018584345.1 Thuja plicata
AAAATCCATGTGTTATATGTGTATGGTTTATTACTTTATTGTTTTACATTTCACATATGCATTTCTGGATTGATTGGTTTACTCTGCATATTTACTGAGCTTTGGTAAATAAGTTTTACTGCTTATCAGTAATCAAGGAGAATAAGGACAGACAAGGTAAACCGACAGACAATTAATTATTTCAATTATTTCAAAGGCATACATCTTGTAGGGACTTAATAATCTGAGGTGTATTGATTGGTGGATTAAAGTTTAAAGGATAAATTTTTGAGGCCACTGATTCACCCCCCCCTCTCAGTTATTAATAACATTTAGATGAAGTCTTTCTATGGTAATTTATGCTCTAAGAGGGTCAAACTTGGTCAAAGGTGCTTATGAAGTGGGAGCTAAATGACATCAAAAAGTATTAAGTGTATACTTTTCACCTTTACGCTTGGTCTCCACTTTAGCATACATGTGAGCTATAGTTATCAAGTATGCTAAAGAAAATAATTGTTTGTATAATTCTTGATAAATAAGATATACAAAAAAAATATTGATGACCTTTTCTTAATGTTGTTTATTTGTCTTTTTCCCAATCTTTACCTTTAGATTTGAAACCCCAATTCATGCTTATTTAATTTGATCCACCTAAAGAGGAAAAAATATACAACACATACACCAAGATCTACAAATATTTTTCCCTTTTGAATCACCTAGTGTATCTTGAATTTTTATAACTATATACACCAACACCACAAGCCCACATACCTACAACTTGTTAACTATGTCAAGCTTAAACATGTTATTGAGTTCTAAACCAAATAAAGTTCTCAATAACCCCTTTGATACCACATTTTCCCTCCTTTCAGATCTAACAACTTACATAACAATTGAGATAGGGATTCATACTTATTTTATTTTTACATCAATAATTATAAAGGACATGGTAATGAGTTTACAAGACACTAGAAATCCCAAACGACGCTACCACAACCATTAAGACATTATCATTCCCCTAAGTACACTACCAAGTGTCATATTTCAAACATCTTATTTGGATATAGAGTCTCCTCCTATCACCTTCTCTCTCTTTACATCTTTAGAAACTATTGAATCAAATAAGCCTCCTCTAGTTCTATATGGTTTTCTTTATAGTTGCTAGGGTGACCACAACTCTCACATTTTTCTTACTTAAATCAAGATGTAGTAATTGATAACATTTATTATTAAAATGATGATGTCTCCTCCCAAGGTGGTGTTTATTATGTTCCAGTGGACCTAACTCCACCTCATGTTGTTGTTTCGGCCCCCTCTAGCGGCGTGGACCCTTCTCTGACTACTACTACTCTTGGTCTTCCCCAGTCTTTAGTTGTTGAAGTTTGGCATTACCATCACTTTGTTCCTGGAGCCGTTGTTGATTCTCTCTCTTTGGGGGTTCCTCCACCCTCCTTATGTGGTGGGGAAACCTCTGATAGTATCACTTGGACGGTTGTCCGAAGACAAAGGAAAAAACATTCTACAAACTCTCATTCTCCTCCCCATGTTGGAGGTGAGTTGTGTACCCACTCTTGATGTGGGTTACTAGTTGTGTTGCTAGAATGTTGTCAATAGTCGCCTTTGACTTTGTAAATAATTGCTTTGTTATATGGTTTTAATGCCTTCGGGTTGTAGTGATGTAAGGGACAACACCCTTGTTTTGTTGCTTTTAATATTAAAAAATTATAATTAAAATGAGCATCTTTCTAACAGGATAGTATTCCCCTTCTTTCTAAAGCCCTACTAGACCACCATTGCATGAAGGATAAGGGTGATGATCTCAAGGCTTATTTTCTATGGTCATGTGGAGCAAACAATTCAAATAGAAAATGAAGCAAGTGGAGGTGCAAGGTCAAAAATTGTTGGTGTTGACAATTGTCATGGTTCAAGGCACATATTTTGGAACATGTGCTAAATTAATAAAAGGGATCGCATGCTTGTTACAAATTTGATGGAAGGGAAACAATATGTTGTAGTTGAAGTCAAATCAAGGATTCCACTCTTGGGTGAATGGGTTCTTCAAGCAACCAATTAAATGTAATTGAGGAGATACTAATTTTGGAAATGGAATATGATGTCATTAAGCAAGAAAGCATTGTGAAGAGATAAATTATATTTTTAGGTTTCAACAATTTATGGTTCTATTTTTTGAAGCTACACAATTGGTTATCTAAAGTTTGGAAATCATTTTCATGGTCTATTATGACCCTTTGATGTGCTAACTTTTTTATTAACTCTTGAGAATTAAAGGCGGGTAGATTGTATTCTTGCAAAGGGAGCATGATTCTAGGAGATTTGTTCTCTCTATCAAAACACAATTCATAAATTCTAATATATTAACCCAAAAAAATCTTGGTTTATTGGTATGTGTAGGAATGTTTGATCCCCTTTCGCATTTCTAGATTTTTTTTTCATTTGGAAAGTATTGACAATGCCCTAAGTAAGCATATTCATATTTCTTTTGAGATGTTTGGGGCTTTCACATCAAAACTATTTTCATATTTGTATAAAATTGAAATTATCCCTAGGCCATCCAACAAAAATCTAGCTTAACGCGGGTGGTTAAAATTGGAAATAATATCTAGATTGTGAGAGGCTAGTTTTTAGATGTAGAAATAGTTTTGATCTTAAATATTTGTCAAATTTATGTCAAATGAATGATATAAAAAACCATGGGCAAGTTTTTTTGTGACAATATGTTTAATTGCAACATCAAATTGTGGATGGCCTTGCAGGATATGGTTTTTTAGCCTAAGCTTCAATTTTAGAGAACCCATATATGGATGGTTCACCTTATCCCTATCATGCTTTTGAAACCATTTTCTAATGAATAGTCAATTCAAAAGTAGTGGAAAACATAATACTAACTTACAAAGTTATATTAAAAAAGTTTCCAACACTTAAAAAGTTATCATTATGGCTTCTCTTTCAAAATATTCTAATAAAGAATTTCCTCCTCTTGATGGGAGAGAGAATTTTATTATTGTACACATCTCTCTAAAATAAAGGGGTTGGACAGTGGCCTCCAAAAAGAAAGTTCTATCACATAATACAATCTCTTCTCAAATGATTTTAAAACCTTGTAAAAAAAGCTTAGAACAAACATTGAATTAAGATGATAATAAGGGTAATATTCTCTCATGAAGTTTATAGTAAATAATGAAGGAAGAGCATAATATTATTAGGAACAAGGCAGTGGTTAGGGAAAAGTGACCATTCCTTGATTCAGAGGACGTGTCAAAATTTCTTGATCAACATGTGAGGAAAAATAATTTGGTGTATAATGATAGAGAATTTTCCAAAAAAAGTAAGTGCAGATAAGAGGCGAGCTTCTCCTGGATTTTGGAATGGTCATGTGTCTCGATCTATCTGATAACATCCAAAGAATGGACAGATCTCTGGTTGGGAAGGTAGTTTTGTTGCTTCTTCTGTAGGTTATGGTAAGCAGCTTCCTGTTACTGACAACTTTGCTGTTTTGTATAAATAAATGCTCTTTTACGGTTCTACAAAATATTCCACAAATTGTTTTTGTGATTCTTTTTTAGAGACTAGGGCTCATTTAACTCCCTATGAGCCTAATGATGGATGCCATCTATTTAAACCTAATAAATCTTGGAGAGTTCGAAGGAAGGTCCATAGAATCAAGAGTAACCCTATATATAACTCTCCTACTGGTTTGAATCTCCATAATTCCTTTAAAACTTTGCAATTCGCAAAAGATAATGTTCTCTATTCTGATAAAATACCTAACCCTAAGGATTCAAGTTTGCGTTGCTCTTCGAAGGATCTTAATTACCCTACCAAAGATCTTCCTTCAGCCTCTTCTAATAATTTGTTTAAGAAAATAATTGACCCTCTCGAAACCACACTCCTTAAACCCTATTTTCCCTCTCATAGAAGAACCCCTTCACACTTTAATTAATCGTGGATCTCCTTTCCCCTTAAAACCTCTAAGATTGTTTTCTCCAAAGAATTGTCTAGATAACCCTAAACCTCAAATGTCCTCCTCTATTAATCCCTCAACATCTCCCTTCTCAAAACATTCATCCAAACCCCAGGAAGAGATTGTAATTGAATTAGGAAATGGGTGAACCCACAATAGTGGGTTACAATTTTTTGGAGGAAGCAATTCCTCCTGAAATCTGCAAAGTAGGCGGATTTAGAAAGTACTTTCGATAGAAAGTAGGGAATTTTGATAGAAAGTACTTTCCATCGAAAGTACTTTCTATTGAAAGTCCTTGATTAGGGGAAATTCCAGTCAATTACTTTCGATAGAAAGTAGTTTCAATCAAAATTAATTACTTTCAATCGAAACTACTTTCTATCGAAAGTCTCTGATTAGAGGCCATTTGCAGAGGTTGACACAAGTCTGAAGTTTTCATGGATTTGGGGCTCAAACGCAGGGCTCAAATGGAAGAATACGGAGACATCTTTTTTCATCACAAAGTACTCAGAACGAGCTTTCTAACGAATATAGATTTGACATTTTTTTAATTAATTACGCCTATGTTTTTTGACGTGCATCAAATGTAGGTTTTTTATCAAATATAAACCTCCAAGTTTGACGTTAAATGAAAAATAGTAGAAAAGATTAAAAAAAAATTAAGAAATAACAGTTCCCTCCGTCTTTGAGTCTACTTTCTATCAAAAAAAAATTTGAATTTCGATAAATACACAAGTTATAAGCTATGTAGTCAAGGTATGTCAAAATTACAATTTACTCAACTTCAAACGTTCATAAAATATGCAATAATCATGATAATGTCGTCAAACCAATTGCATGCCCTCCGTATGGATTACAAAACTAAATTCAAAAGAAGCACATTGATATCTATTTTATAAAAAAAATTATGCTCTATGAAGTCAATGTAACTCTTTGAAAATGACATTTTCAACAAAGCAGTTTTCGTGGGAGAAAAAAAAACCATTCAAATCAATTCAATATATATATATAGAATCTAGACAGAAAATCCTAAAATACTGTAGTTTACTTCATCTTCTGATTTCAAACGGTTTAATGGCAATATGCATCCGAATCTAAAAGTTTTTTTCAAAATGTAGAGTTTAGTGTCCGTTCAGGCAAATAAGTGTAACCCACTATTGTGGGTTCACCCAAATATTTGCTCTAATGGTGTGTTGAATCATTGTAAAATTCATGGAGTGTTCGCCAAATCGATCGGATTTGGTTGTTCATCGGACAATATCGCGGAATGGTTTAATTTTACATTCCTGAGTCAGGTAAGTATAACCATACTTTCTAATAAATCTTTACTCTTAGATTGCTCAAAATTATCTTTGAGAAAATCACTACTAGATGGTGTTTGTCCAATTTCAATAATTTAGCTTCTTTTATTCATTGATTGGTGCAGTAAAATTAATCCTGTCAATGTGGAAAATTTGGAAGTCATTCCCTGGATAACTCTTCCTAATCTCCCAATTGAGATTATACATAGTAATATTATTATGGACATCGCTAATCAAATTGGTAAATTTGTAGATTTAGATAGGGATTTTCCTCGAAGCTTAGATATTAAATTTGCAATCGGGTTAGAGAATTCGGTGAAACATCTTAAGAATATTAAGCTAAAAATAGGTGAAGAAGTCTATAACATCAACCCAAAATTTTGTGAAACCCCGTCTTACTCCAAGAATAATCTAGGATTTAAATTTGATTCAAGTGAACCAATTGCTCATGTTTTTCACAATATGGACAACGATTCTCAATTAGGAAAACATATAGACTCCATGTTGAGAACTCCATCCTTGTCTCAAAAGAATATGGATCCGATAGACTCGAACAGTCGATTGAAGGCTTATGAATCAATAAATGTCCTTAGTCCGAGTAGAAGTAATATGGAGAGTAGGGGGATAGTATATGGTTCACCAATAGGAGAAAAATATGATGCAAACCTTGAAGATTTGGAAGAAGGGGAAATTGAGTCTGGTAATCCTAAGAAGGATTTCAATGTGGAATCAGCTAGGTTGGATTCACCAATTAGTCAGAAGAAAATTGATATAATTAGTGAATCATAGGACATAGCTGTAGAAACATACAAAGAATCCCTATATAAAATCTTGAATCAGGCTGAAGCTATGCAGGAAATGGCAAATGTTGATCTTAAGTGTATTGAGGAAGACAATATCCTTCATAAATGCAACATTAAAGAATATAATTTAGAAGGCAATGAGATTATGGACCTTAATGGCTCTGGGGAACCTATTAATCAGGGAGACTACCTTGAAGAAGAAATTTATGAATTACTAGGATTAGAATACCCTACTAGGAGTGCATGCAAGCAAAATGGTCATGAAAATATGTTAGAAGATTTGGCAAACATCATCCAAGATGAGGAGGGAAGAGAAAAAGATGTCAAACAATAGATAAATGATAGAAACACAAAAATTATAGGATATATTAAGGGTTTAGCCATGACCGTCGTGGGAAAGGATCATCCTGATTGTGCAAAAATACCAAAAAAAGGGGTAGAAAATCTCTTAGCGAATTAAGAAACATCTCTGCCAAGGTTGTAGGTCGGGCAAAATTAACATCGCTATACGCTGGGAAGGGGAAGATCCTTCCCATGACCCCATGAAACTCATAACATGGAATGTTAGGGGCCTAAATGTCCCTAACAAGAAATGCAGCTTAAAAAGATGCTTTAAACATTTGAGGTTGATTGTATCCTTCTTCAAGAAACAAAATTAGGGGAAGAAGATCTATCCCGACTAGGAAACAAACTAGGTATATGGAAAATTCTTGGGGAATCGATTGTAGTTGCTTCAGGAGGAGTAGAAATTATTTGGGACCGTAGGAAATTAATATATGAGAGAATTAATAGGTATAGATTCTAGATGGGGGAAAGATTACAAGCATACAAAGTAAAGTATCTTTCATACTAATTAATATATATGGTCCGATTAGTTTAGAAGAAAAACTAGCAATATTGGATGAAATAGAACATTTATTTATATAATATGAGAATTCACCTATAATCATTGGAGGTGATTTTAATGCTATTCTAAACCAAGAAGAAAAAAAGAGGAGGACTTGGAAAAGACTCAATAAAATGAACTATTTTAGAGAATGGGGTAATAAACATGAATTGATGGGCATAAGAACATGTAATGGAATTTTTACATGGACCAAAAGGAGATTAGGATTTAGTAATATCACAGAAAAGATAGATAGGTTTTTGTTCAAAGGTAGTTTAACAACTTTTGACTTTAATTTTGAATTCTTTATCATCCCGACCTCAGGGTCAGATCATTATCCAGTAGCATTGGCGATAACATAATATGCTAAACCTAATAAAAATCCATTTAGATTTGAAAAAAATGTGGCTCCTTGATAATAATATTTTAGAAATGATAAAACAATGGTGGATGGAATCATGTTTTATAGGATCTAGGGTGTATGTGTTTATGTGTAAGCTTAAGCATATTAAGATGAAACTTAAAGAATGGAATAATGCCTCTTTTGGGAACATTCGTGAAGCCAACATAAATACGGAAATTGAGCTAAATAATCTCAATGAGGAAGTAATTAAAAATGGAATGGACCTTAATAGCTATCTAAAGGTGAAAGAATTGTTGCAAAAATATGAGGATATTTTAGTTAAGGAAGAGGTTTTTAAGAAGCAAAAATCTAGAGAAACTTGGTTAGATGAAGTAGGTAAAAATGATGATCATATTTTTCCATTAGTATACAAAGGAAACAATTTTTGAACCATTAGTAACATGATCACTGAAAGACAAGTTTATAGTGCAACCCGACACAACAGTTCACAGAGGTCACCGAAAATGTTAAGTGCAAAGAGAACACCGAAACCAGTCTTCACCGACAGACAAGTTCACAGAGGAACCCGACAAACAAGTTCATAGTGAAGACCCACAGAAAGTCTACAGAGAAAACCGAGAAGTAGAATGTCTACAAAAACATCACCGAGGGAGGACTACAGAGCAACCCGAGCACCAGTCTACCAAGAGACACCTTTAATTCCAAGAAATGTGGATCTGTGTTACACGTCGGATAAAACACTTAAGTTTTATATTTAGCTTTAATGCTTATCTTTAAAATCATTTCTTGAGGGACAAGTAAAGAAAATGTAATTATTTTAATCAGTCTAACTGATTGAAAACATGCAAACTAGGAGATCAAGGTCAAGTTGTAAGCCTTTGATCATAGAGTTATCATTGTTAAGCATGAAACCTATTTAGGTCAATTCATTGAATAAATAGATGTGTAATCAATCAAAAAGAGGATGTGATGATGATTGTATTCGCAACAGACATCTATGGATCAGACACAGAGTTTCATGCAAAAGGACAACAAAAGATGAAATCAGTTATAAAGAACAAGATTCAAGGCTACCAAGCAGAATAGAGGTATTAATCAATCACTATAGGTGATACATCATATTGTAAACTTTAAAGGATCTGTACTCATAAATTCAAGATTGCATATAATCAGGCCAATAAGTATTTTTGACTACATTCTAACAAGTGTAGCAAATAGGAGAAATCATTTAAGAAGGAGGATTTAACAATCCTTTTGTAAATCTCTTAACCGAGTGCACACTAATCAGTGTTGCTAAATATCTTAACAGAGTAGACCTTAACCAATCTAAACATGTTACTCCTAACAGGGTAAGATCATCAAAAGTGATCAAACTTGTAAGCCTTAACCGAAACCTTCCATTCTGCAGATAGTGAAGCTTTGTGGGTTTCATCCCCACCGTAGTTTTTACCTTCTAACATGGGTTTTATATGTTACCGATTCTTGTGTCATGTGTCATTACATTTCATGAATGTTTGCATACAAATTAAGTTTATGATTTGATATTACATGCACAAAGACAAAATAGTATCTATGGTCGGTAATGCAAGGAATTGATTACTAAAGGATTAAAGGTTAATTAATAAAAAAATTTATGGGTATTGATTCACCCCTCCCGTCTCACTACACACCATTCTATTATTCCAACAATTGGTATCAGAGCTAGATCTCTTATTTGGAAAATTTTAAATCACTTGAGAGAAAAGATCATACAATGGAAAGGTACAAGTTAGATAAGAATATTGAGAATCAGAAGTTGCAGGTATAGATCTTCTATGAGAAATACAAAGAAGCTAGAATCAAGAGGAGAGAGCTACTGGATGAAATTAAGGTTATGACATCTCGCTGTAATGAAACAGACTATCATGAAGAAGAGATACCTGATTTATTTGAGTCATCAAGATCTACATCTTGCAATACATCAGACACATCTAAAGGAAGCATTACAAGTATGAATGAAATCAATCAACATCTGGATGGACAAGTAAAATCACTACAAATCGGTCAAGAGACACAGATGGTAAGGATGACTAAGGCTATGAATAATGCTAGAAAATTTGAGCAAGAAAGAACACTAGCTATTGATGACATGAGGAAGATCACTGAAAAGATACAAGAGAGAGAATCACAAATACAAAGACTTATTGAACATCATCATGAGATCACCAATCAAATTGTTCTTATAAGTCAGGAGGCAAACCGAATGAACATAGAACTGAATAGAAAATTGGAAGCTATTGGTGAGCTAAGAGAAGAAAATGAAATACTGAAGCATGAAGGATTCAACAACAACACAATGATATGATCAAGAAAGATGAAGAAAGTACAAAAAGAATGGATGATTTTTTAGATGGAAAAAGAAGAGTCAACAACAATACCGATCTAGGGTATACCGAGCATGGAGAATCATCATACCAATCTCATAAAAAAGATGTTTACACAAATCCAAGACCAAGGAAGCAGCCATGCAATCACTGTGGAAAACTAGGCCACACATCAAATGTTTGCAAGAGCAAAATTAGAGGTATTCCTAAATCCACATCTACATTCATAGGAAATTGTTATAACTGTAACAAGAAAGGACACAAAGCACATGAATGTAGATCTAAGGTGAAACAACCAAATAAGGAAACCTACATGGAAAAATATTGTCCTACTTGTAAAATGCATGGGCACGCATCTCTTGAATGCAGAAAAAAGAAAAAGAAAGCATGGAAGCCAAAAGAACAAGAAAATGCTTATCAACCGAAAAGAGTCGATAACTCATATGTTTGGGATTACAACACATGGACAAATTGCACAGCATGTGGTAGATATGGACACATAGATGTAAACTGCATGAGAAAATGGATAAGAAAGTCTAGAAGCTGGACTAACCCTGGAATGGCATGCTTACACTGTCATAGGTTCGGTCATCTAAGCAAGGACTACAGAGATCGAGTGACAGAGACAAACACGTTTTCCAATGGCAATACCATTGAAGATATCAGAAGAATGAGAAACAAAATGCGGAGGAAAGATACAAACACAGATGATGTTGGACCAAGAAATACAATTGGTGACACCTTATCCAATGGATTTGGTGATATCATCACCCCCACCTAAGCAAAACAAGTAAGTATAGAACTGCACTATGTCAAGTTATATTTTACATCAGTTCCATTATACATTGATAAAATGTCGTTCTAGCATGAATAAAGATGCACTATGGTATTACTTGTTATGAATTTGTGAATCCAATATCTTTGGTCAATGCATACCGAGAATCGTTGGTATAAATATAAAATCTAAGTTATTGATGTAAACCGAGCATCGTCGGCAATCATGTAAAAAGATAATAAGTCTTCGCCACATACCGAGCACCGTCGCTGAACATGTGAAAGGTCAATTGAGTTGACACTTACCGCAAGCATCACATTCTCACCGAGAGTGAAGTTTGTATGTTCCCCAAGAGACTCCATCTTTGAACACTGAGAAGTGGGTAAAGTATTTATTACACCAATTAGGGCATCGTCTATAAAAAGGCGATGGAAAGCTCAATCGTTCACAAAGCAATTAGCAGCGGAGAGCAGAGAAAAACAAAGAGAAACAGAGCGAAGAACAATGACCAGATTGCAAAGTGACTCACAAGCACATACATGGTATTCAGATAGATCCACAACATCTACAACAGATCAAGTGAGTATCTAAGACTCACCGAGCTCATAGTTTGTTTGCAGGAAAAGCCTAAATTTCCATAAATAATGGCAACCACATCTTGCATTTACAAAATCAAGAATGCCAAAGATAAAAAGGTAAACCTAATCAAGAACTCTACATGTGAAGAGCCTAAATAAATTTTTTTTCCAGATGTAGCTTCACAACCCGACGACGCTGGAGCATTCTCAAGCATACCACCTAGGGTTTTGCTAGTCGAGGATGTATGAGCCTATATCCACCGCAAAATTACAAAAATTAGAGCTTTAGAAGTTGAGGAAGCTTACACACAGACAGAAACATTAAAGATGAACATAAAAACATTGAGGTGAAAGGGATGACAAATTCCCTAATGTTCCTAAAGGAGTTCAAGACCGAGTGGATTCGGATAGTTCTTAGCCAGGTACATGATCGAAAGATGTGGCTGGATGATCCTAAACCAATTACCAAGGATGTAATACACACAGTGATCGGTTATCCAGTAATCGAAAAGGCAAAAGCACTCAAACATCCTCCTTGCCCTGACATAGAAAAGATGACAAGTATGGTATGGGATGGTAGAAGATTGAAGGTAAACTCCATCACCAATCTAGAACTAAAATTTGGTGCATGTGTGTTGGGATACAGGGTATTCCAAGCTAGAAGAATGAATAACATTGCATGTGGAGCAGTTGGTACTGCTCACAAGATTGTGAAGAAGGGTCTACAGTTGGGTCTATCTGAGCTTCTATTGAAGCAATTGGAGGAGAACATGAGGACCATTAGATCAGTGAAATCTAATTCATATAATTTTGGTTCACTCCTCATGTGTATATTCTTCTACTTTCAATACTTCCCATCTGTGGCTAATGTCAATTAGGACACTACCCGACCAGTGATAATTCAAATTAGTGAATTCATTAAGTCACTGGGGGACAACTTTACATCAGTCATGGATGAATATTTCACTAGATTCAAGGAAAGAATGTAGAAAAGGATGAGGATACCAGAACAACTGGTTGATCAATATAAAGATGATATTTGTTTCATGGTGAACACCAATACAACTTTGATCAAACCAGTTGTACCAAGGAAAGAATGGTTAGCACCACTTGACAATGAGATAAACATAGATCAAGCCACAAATGCCATCGAAGCATTATTGAATGAACCACTAGATAAATCATTACCAAGATTTGGAACCTATGAAGAGGCTAAGGCCAGAATCAAAATAGGCTTAGTTGTTAAAAAGATAGCCAGAAAGAAGACCAAAATGGTAAAGACACTTGAAAAGAAGTTGTTGGTTAATGAAGAATAAACAGAACAACAAGAAGCCACCGAGGGACAGTCACTCGTTGGTGAAGGTGAAAAAGTAATTGATTCCAAATCAACAAAGTCTGATGCACCACCTCCAAAGAAACCAAGGATAATCGCTGCATCAAGAACAAGGAGTCAAACTACAAAAGAAAACTCACAACTGATTAAGAAAGGACAAGTGATGACTTATAAAAGGAAGCCTCAAACCAGGAAAACATCAGAACCAAAGAGGAGAAGGAGATTAATTAAAAGCAAGGAAGATAAGGAAGACATTGAACAAGATGAACAACCCGAAAAGAACAAAATTCCTACCAAAATTGATGAGACTGCTGCATCAATCATCAAGTTAGGTAGAATAGATGATCCTAAGATTAGACAATGGCTAACTCTGAAACCTGAGGATCAGAATAAGATACAAGAAGCCATCATCAAGACAATGTGTGTATTCAAATATATACATGTACAGTTTGATAAGATGATGCCACAAGAACTTAATGACAGGTTATCACAAAGGTGGACATATGCACTGAATTATGAAAGACAAATAAGGGAAAGATCCCTAGTTTCAATTATGCCACCTGAGTCAAAGATGGAAGAAATTGATGAAATGATGAAGATGCATTCAAAGAAGTTCTCAACAAAATTAAGAGCCTACAAAGTATTATAAGGCATCTTAATAGAGCTTGACAAAGAAAGTGAGGATACTTTGAGAAAAATACTCAATCTACCTAAAGAGGATACAAGCCCCGAGAAAGTATTGATACTTACCGAGAAGCCTCATAAAGAAGAGAAAGAGGTAACACCGAGCCCTGAACACATCTTAATAAATGACACTGAGGATGTCAATCTAGTTGAATTGACAACACAGGCAAGCAAGGCCATGGATGATGTACCTCAGCTTTTGCAGTCATTAAAGGACACAACAGATGTCACAATCCAAGATATGACAATAATAGATATCACTGGTGATCCTGCCAATGAGGCAAAGGTAGATGAAGAAGTCACTGGTGCCACCAAGAAAACCAAGGAACATGACACAACAATAGATGTTGTACAAGTTAATATACCAGGACAAATACCATTATTGATACAAGCTATCAATATCATCTTAGAAAAAGGAGAAGTCATTGGACCATGATGCAAGCATACTTGAGGAAAAAGGTGAAGAGGAGAAGAAAACCACCACTGATGAACATAAAGTAACAGATGGAGAGCAGAAAGATGCAAGTGAATAAAAAGGTGATGCCACACCAAAGGATACCAAACAAGAAGCTGTAGATAAAGCTAAGGTTGATGTGGATATGTCCACTGCCAACCGACAGGTAAATACTGAGTAGAAAGGCACAACACCCCCAAAGCCTTCACCAAGCACATCTGACCAAGCAAAGGATCTTGCTATGGTACTACATACAACTGCCTCCACTACAATTGCAAAGAAAAATAAGAAGAATAAAAATCCAGTCACCTTGGATGAAATAATTGAAATACCAGACTATGTGTTAGAATTACTGAGAGGGGGAGTGAATCAGTGGCCTCAAAACAATTCCAATAAATCAACCCAAAAATTTAGTACCACAATATTAAGCCTCTAGTTATCTTCAATCCTACAAGATGTATGCCTTCAAATAATCATATCAAATAACTACTGTTTGGAGTTCACTATTAAAACTTATTCTTAATGTTTACTGATTAGCAGTCTTTCATTTACCAAAAAATAGTAAATTGCTTAGTGTATATCGATCGACCCAGATTAGTTATGTGTAATGCAAAACATTAAAGTAATGACTCATAAACACATTGACACATGGATTTTTAACGTGGAAACCCTGTTAAAGGAAAAACCACTTGGGACTGGTAACCCAAAATTTCCACTCTTCTGAAGTGAGCTCGGTGAAGAGCCAACCCTGTTAAAGGTTACAAACACACTTTTAGGTGTGACCTTTTTAGAAGATTTAAATAGAATAGTTTGTCACTTGATATCAGGCATCTCTATGCTACCTTCTATGACCAAACCCAGTATAGTTTGTCAAATGGTACCTAGCATCTCATGTTATCTTCATGATCAAACTTTTTGGTACTCCTTGGGATTTATCTCAATATAGAAAGGATTGTTAAGTCATGCTCGGTTAAGAGACTTTCTGAATCAATGGTTAAACTAAAACAGTAAATGATATGTTCACACATACAACTTAGACTTGCATATTTTCAGATCTATTGTAAGCTCATTATACCTTTCTGATCAGTATGTCTTTTCAACACCTTTGCTCCACTTCTTTCTACTCGATGATGTTGTGCTTCTCTATTGCTCGGTGTCTGCATAAATCTTTAGCTCTTTCCTCAGCTTGATTGATCAGGACTATATGAAGTTGTTCTTCATCAGTTTCTCTTCAACATCCTTCTTTCTCATTCACTCCCCTAATTCATAATGAATTAGATTGTCTCTTTATAGACATGATATCACTATTTCTCACTTCTTGATTTTCTTATTCTTGGCACGATCCATAATCTTAGCCAATCTTGATTTAAAGTATAACTCCAGTTTTTGTTAGAATAGTCCCAAAGGATAACTGAGAGGGGGGGGGGGGGGGGGGAANGGGGTGAATCAGTTATCAGCTAATTTAATTCTTTTCTTTTATTAACTCCTATATACAATAAAGTAAATGCACATTCAGATAACACAATAGACAACACCACAATTTGGTTATGAGGAAACCAAATGGTAAAAACCCCGGTGGGAATTAACACCCACAATGAACTATACTTGTTTATTATAATCCCTATTAGAAGATCTTGCAACCCTGTTAGGATTTGTTCTTTACAATGAAATAAGTATAGTGACCTGGTTAAGGGACTGACCCTGTTAGGAGTCTTTTACGAATAACCCTGTTAAGGGTGAGGACTCACTGTCCAAAAGCTCACTTCTTCAATGGAGAAGGCTACAACCTTCTGTAGAATAGATATGCACTATATCTAATGATGAACTATAGAGTAGACCTGTTGTCTTGATCAGTTCCAATGTATTGTAATCTTTCACTTCTTCACATAGATCCTTAATGAATGAAACACAACTGATATTCTGCTCTGTACTTTTTTTGTCTCTTGTCTTCTCATTCACACTTAGCGTTCCAAAAATGAACTACTATAAGTATCTTCCTCAAAGTATGAGATCATGGGACCTGTTAGGAAACTCTTCATAACATCCTTGTCGGCTCAACTAACCACGCAAGCATAATTACAATTACGCAATATAAACTGAATAGACGCGATGCTTCACAAAGTCGGCCTCACCAAATTAACTCTATCATTGCAATCTTGTTTAAACACATTTGGCACCTTTAGATAACCATCATCAACTCATAATTAAACTTGAATATACACATGCATATCCAAAAGATAGGCACAACTCAAGAACCAATGCAATACGTCAGCTCTGTACAAAAAAACTCCATAAACTGTAACTGTCGTTAACATAATTACACAACACAACTAAAACTTCATATCTGAGTTTGCGTGTATGAACAAAACATAAACAACATGTCTACAACATGAATATAACAGTGCAAGGCTTGATAACATCATTCTGATGAGTACATACAAAATACTACTATATATTATATGTTGTCATCAATGACAAACATACAATCAACTAGCTGCCAGAAGTAAATCTCCAACAATCTCCCCCTGTGACATTGATGGAAACATATGATATTAAAAACATCTTCAGCACATGGTGTCTTCTTTATTTTTACAATCTTCTCAATATCCTCATCAAAGATTCCTCTACACTGCTGCAGCTCCTCTGTTTGTGTTTTATACTCCCCCAGAGTATAATCTCCCCCTTACTATATACTCCCCCTTTGACATCAATGGAAAAGGGCACCATAAATAATTAGGCACATGTACTACTCTAGAAGTAGAGTAGTCAACCATTCATCAGTCACTATGGACTGATGTTCTTGCTGCTTTATCTAATCAGACTCAAGAGAGGGAATTACTCCCAACTTCTCCCTGAGATACTCAAAAGTATCTTTTGATAAAGGCTTTGTGAAAATATCTGCCAACTGTTCTTTGGTGCTCACATAGTCCAATTTTACTTCATTATCTGCAATTTTTTCTCTAAGAAAATGGTATTTAATCTCAATGTGCTTTGTCTTTGCGTGCATCACAGGGTTTTTGGACATGTTGATAGTACTGGTGTTATCACAGTGAATAACAATAGGATAATCAATCTGTATACCAAAATCTTTAACCATTTGCTTGATCCAAACCATTGTTGAACAATTCAATGCTGCTAAAACATATTCAGCTTCTGCTTTCGACTGAGAGATACATTTTTGCTTCTTGCTTACCCAAGAAACCAACCTATCTCCAAGAAATATTGCTCCTCTAGAAGTACTCTTCCTGACATCAATACAACCTTCACAATCTGCTTCTGTATACACATTATGTTGTACATTCTCTGATTTAGGATACCATAAACCATAGTCTATAGTTCCCTTTAGATATCTAAATATTCTCTTTATTGTCATTAGGTGATTCTATTTTGGTTCAGCTACAAATATACCAACAATGCCAACTGCATTAGATATGTCTAGTCTAGATTGAGTAAGATGTATAATTTTTCCAATCATAGACTTATACAATGTCTTGTCAACTGCTGTAGAATCATCTTCTTTAGAAAGCTTGCTTCTTGTTATCATAGGAGTGCATACTGGCTTACAGTCTTCCATCTTGAAAGTCTTCAATATTTCCTTCACATATTTAGATTGATTTATAAATATTCCTTTATCTGTCTGCTTTACATTTAATCCCAAAATTTATTTTATAGGACTAATCATGCTCATTTCAAATTCATTCCGCATTTCTTTTGTAAATTCTACACTAAGCTTGTCATTACCTCCAAAGATAATGTCATCAACAAATATGGAAACAAGTAATAATCCATCAGGTGTCTCTCTTATGAATAGGTTACAATATGCTACTCCTTTCTTAAATCCAATCTTGGTAAGATAACCATCTAGTCTCTCATACCAAGCTCTTGGGGCCTCTTTAAGTCCATAGAGTGATTTCTTCAATCTGCATACCATGTCTAGTTTATCTGATAGATTAAATCCTTCAGGTTGCTCTATGTAGACTTCTTCCTTCAAGTCACCATTCAGAAAGGCTGATTTGACATCCATTTGATATACTTTGAAGTCTTTGAATGTTGCATAGGCCAAGAATAACTTAATGGCTTCTAATCTGCTCACAA
>MU224300.1:219621-239302 GCA_018584345.1 Thuja plicata
ATTTTTTTCAAAAAGGTAATATGGTGCTCCATAGAGACGAGTAATGATCAGCTAGAAGTCTAGAGAAACATATTCAAAGATATTCAAGTTAGTAAGAACAGCCATTCAACATAGACAATAGACCATATTCAACAGAACGTATGGGCAATTGAATAGTATACAATTTTCAATGTCAAAGTACACAAAGGTACATGTCCACGTGAACACCACCACATACTCTCTTATATGTATTCGCGGGCATCCACACTTACACATTTGTATAATGTTGCATAAAGGTGCCTCTATATTCATTGTGAATTCTGATCTGCCCGTTGGGTTCCTGAACACTTAGATATGCTCTCATTTGTAAGGTCTTTAAATCCATAATTGCTAAGGAAATGCAATGTCAAAAACAAATCATTAACTGTTGGCCCCCTAACATGATACATTATTTATTTGTATACATGAGATACTTGCCAAATTGAAAAAGAAGAGGTATGCTCAAATTTATAAACTGTTTGATCCAGATAATTGATTTGAAAGAAAGGAAATATCGGTGAACAGCTTTTAATGAAAGAGGCCCTTCAAAAGTAAACAAGGATGAAAATACTTAATATTTAAGTTAAAGATGAGCTTCCAAAAGCACAAAATGAGGTAACAAAATACATAATATCAACATAGAGCTGCATATTTGATGTGTGAGACCCCCTTATAAAGCCAAACAAAGGGATTGCTTATTATGTTTATCTTGTATACTATTCAACAAAACGTATTTTACCCAGAGTTTCTGGGATGGGGATAGCAGTGGATGAGGGGACATGTTTCAAGGACGGCGATTTTTTTGCTGAGTTTGGCGACGACAAAGGGGAAGTCTATATAAAATATAGGGAAATTTTAAAATGTATAGAAAAGTTTTAAATATTCATATGAAAACATGAATATATACATTATATTCATATGAAAACATGGATAAAGCATGTATATGTGCATTATAGAACCTTAACATATAACATTTGTGTTCAATAGATGCATGTGTTTAGCCACGAAAATTGATGGTATTGATTAGTATATACCTAGGAAGTTTAGTTCTGCTATATAGGACCCTGGTCTTGGTCCAGTTCGAACTAAGTTCATGTTCAGAGCCAATGTGCCTGCAGGTCTAGAGTCAGTTCACATGCGGGTCCGAACAAGGTCTGTGCCCAAGGAGTTCGGTTCAATCCGGTCGGGCTCAGTTCAAAACTGGGCTGGACTAGGCCAAACTTGGGTGGACCGCGTACGAACCCAGGCAGAAAAGTGAAGCCCAACTTGAATTTTTCTTTTTGCAAATTTAATTAAACTTTGACATCTAGAACCCTATAAAGTGATTTGATAATGACTTATGTTGAGTTTTATGTCTCATTTGGTGTGCAAATAGATTGTTTTCTCTTGAGGTGGAGAAAACAGGTAGTTAAGCAAAAGTTTTGTTGAGCAAGAGGGAGTTAGAAGATTGATTTAGGAAGCTTAATCAAGTGTTTGTGCTTCATTCCTACTCCTTTGCAAGCTTCTATTGGGTGAAAGAGGTAAGCTTTTTTTTCATCTTATTTTGTTTTTGTTTAAGTTTTTAAAACTTTTTCGTTTCTCTTCAATTGTCCATTAGATCTACCTTTTTTTTTCTATTCTCTTGTTTTTATTTTGAATGTGTATAAAATTTCTTGCCATAGGAACTACAATGGCATCTACCTCTTCCTCCATAGGCAATGTTAATAATGAAAAACAAAGAATAGATCCAAATTTTAATTCTCCATTGTCAAAGTATGTTGATATTATAAGGCCCCTTCCAAGAGGTGGTGCATTCCATTGGAAATGTCGAGGTTGTGATGCAGAAAGGAATAGTTCATATTATCGAGTGGTAGGTCATTTGTGTAGATACCCTAGAAGAGGAGTCAAGAAATGCCCTAGGAAAAAAGAAGCACCAATATCGAATGAAACAATATTAAAATATATCACAAAGCATGAAGAAGCAAAAGAGAGAGAAGCACGTAGACAAAATTTGCCCACTATAAAAATCTACGGGAAAGCAGCCCCCATCTTCGAATATTGTGACAAAAGACCACCCCTTTTATACTACCACAAATGAGCTTGAAACTGAAACTCAAGCACCTCTTCCACGCAAAAGAAAGGGACCTTTGGAAACTTCATTTCAAAATGAGAATCGGGGCATTGTCAACCAAGATATAGCAAGATGCATATATACAAATGGGTTTCCTTTCAATGTTATTTGCTCCCCATACTGAAAGAAGATGTTGAAAAGTGTCGATGAAGCTCCAAGAGGGTATAAGGGCCCCGAATATGAGAAGATGTACAGCAGCTTGTTGGAAAGAGAGGTCAAGGGGGTTGAGGATGCATTGAAGCCCGTAAGTCGTCCATGGATTGAGACAAGGGTATCCATTGTTTCAAATGGGTAGAAAGATGCAAGAATTCCTCCCTTGATCAATGTCAAAGCGGTGTCCTCTAAAGGGACAATGTTTTTGAAATTCGTGGATTGTGAGAGGCAAGTGAAAGATGAGCAATTTATTGCTAATATTCTCATCTCTGCCATTGAGTCAATGGGACTTATAAATGTTGTTCAAGTCATAACGGACAACGCAAAGAATTGTAAAGCTGCTGGTTTGTTGGTTGAAGAGCAATATCAGCATATCTTTTGGACACCTTGTGTAGTCCACTCACTCAATCTTATGCTACAAAAGATTTGGAATAAAACTGGGAGGATCAAGGAGGTGTATGCAGAGGCTGAGGACATCCAAATGTTCATCACAAACCACCACATGTCTCAAGAAATTTTCAGATTATTCTCAAATTTGGAGCTATTGAAAGTGTAAGTGAACTTGAACTTGCAATTGTAATAGTAATTTAATTTTTTTTTTTTAAATTGTATTCTACATTTCCTGCTTTTCATAATTTGATTGTTTAATGGGTATTCTTTTTTAAAGTTAGTCTCTATTTAATTGTATTTTTTTGCTTTAATTTCTATTACAGGTTGTTGAGACTCGTCTTGAATCAAACTTAATCGTCTTGGGACAACTTGTGAAAGTGAAAGTGGCACTTTGCAATACGGTGATCAGCAATAATTGGTCTATATGGAAGCAAAGCAGCACTGAGAGGGCAACAAAATTAAGCAAAGGATATTAGATGACTCATGGTGGGAACATGTGGAGTATCTCCTTCGCTTCACCAAACCCATTATGGGCTTGCTTCACTACAATGACATGGATAGGCCTTGCATTGGAGAGGTGTATGATGGCATCAATTCAATGCTTGAGAAGATGAAAATCATAAATGACAAAGAGCAAGACCCTGAGGAGACCTTAAAACAATTAGAGCAAGACCCTAAGAAGACCTTCAAACAATTGCAAGCAATTGTTGTAGAACGATACAACAAGATGACCACTCCTCTACATCTTCTTCTGTGTGCATTGACATCAAAATATTATAGCAACCAATATCTTGATATGTTGGGAAGGCTTCCACCATAAAGAGATTTAGAAGTGTCTGATGGGTACAAGGCAACATTTCTTAGACTCTTTCCTAATGATGATATGCGAGATTTGATTACAGATGAGTTCATAGAGTTTGTGAATGCAAGAGGTCTAAGTAATGATGCTCTTCTTCATCGGTTTAAGAAGGATGCTCATAGTTGGCGGTACCTCCATGGCTAACGATTCCAATTGCTACAATCTCCTGCAATCCAAATTATATCACAAGAAAGTTTTATTTAAAATTTTAATTTTTTTGCCTTCATAGGTTGTTAGTAATTTTATAACTTTAATAATTTAATTTTAATTGTCTACTTTGTCTTGTCTTCATAAGTTGCTAGTTCATCTGCATCAAAAAGAAATTGTAGCACATATCTTTTCATCCACTCTATAAAGCACAATAGGTTGCATTCAAAAAGAGCGAAGAACTTAGTATATGTGCATTCCAACTTGCGTCTCCTTTCACACAAGCAAAATGAATACAAAGAAGGGGAGGCAAAGATGTGGGATATAAATGGAAAGCATATAGACTTATATGCTTCCACTTCTCAGCTTGTCATTGCTGAATCGGAGGACTTGGACAGCGATAATGTTATTGGGGCAGCTGATCCCATTGGCCTTGGCACTATTTGTGAATCAACTAATGTCATTGGCATTGAAGAAGAATCCATTAGATAATTGAAATTTAGTATAAAGTTCCAACTGTTGCAAGTTGAAACAATGATATTTGAACTTGATATTATCATTTTAATATTTTGATGTTGAACTTGAAGTATAAGTTGCTATGATGGTATGATCATGATGCTATGATTACAAGTTTATGGTCTTTTTTTTGTTTATATGATATTATGTGGCATTTTAATCTTAATTCATGTTTACAGGCTGCATAAATATATATATTCTAATATTGATTCATGCTTACCCAAACACCATTTTCTCATATCGGCAAACCGGTTCTTCAAACCCAAAACAGAACCGGCAACTTAGGTATATACTAGCCGTTCCAATTGATGTTCATTTCCAGCCCATGCACATGATTTTGAAAGAGTATAAGTGGTTTCTAGTCTGAAAAGTACAGTCAAGGACAGGTTGTACCTCTTGTAGACCTAGCATGATTTGATGGGCATGATTCCCTCCATTTCTTGGCCCCTTTGTAGCTGTTTGGTAGTGATGGTGGTGTATGTTGCTGTCAAGTAATGTAGGGAGGTGTTCCTTGATGTTTTAGGAAGGTGTTTGATAAATTTTGTAGCTGTTTTGACCTGCAAACAGTTGAATATCAGACCTGCAATTAAGTTTGAGCTTTGCACAATGGTTTCTAGGCTTGGCATTGATCATTCTGTTAAATTTTTAACCAGGATAGCAAAACCAGAGAGCAAATATCTTAAACAAAACACAAGAACAAATAGACATAGAGATTTACCCTAGGAAAACCCTCCACTTGAGGGTGAAAAACCCAGCCACACCAAAACAAAATCCTTTATTGAATGATAAGAGAGACTAAATACAAAGCTCACAACTTCTCAAGTCTACACACACTTAAGATTACACAGTACTCTCTTTTCAAAGTAATAAATATGCTGCCAAAAATAGTGATTTCAGAAATATAGCTTAATCTTCAAAGGACAATAATACATCAGCTCACCGAAGAACAATTCCACCACCCTTTGTCTTGCATAAACCAAGAATACATGTCACGATGAACCAAAAGACAGACACTACAAGAAACTCTTCAAATCCAAAAACAGTAACGCTTCATAGCCTTGGCCACGGAACAACAATTACAATATTGTTATCTCTCAAAATAACCAACAATTGCGCACTTGAAAGGCCCTTTTGTATTCTGGCATTGAAGACTCTTCAAGTCTTCAAAGAGCGTGACCTTTCATATGTTGTTGATGTGGCGTTCCAATGACACTACAAGTGTTGTTGATGAAGACTCTTCATAGTCTTCGAAGGTTGACACCAACGGACATGACTCTTTTCTTGCCAACCATAACGCAAGGTAAGACTCTTGGATTCCCAACAACCATGGACGCACATGACTAAGAAAACTAACGATGACCAAGACTTAACCTCTTCAATCATCTAGAGATTCTCTCAAATATGCAAAGTCATTATTTAAATGACCGAACTAAAATGAATGAAATCTTTCAGCCAGCAAACAAATGAAGCATCAACACTGATGAAGATTACAATTTCAGATAGAACAAACATCGCAAGTAAGAGAACAACCATTGCAGATGAAGAAGATACCTACTGCAGCTACCAATCTTCAACACTCCCTCTTAGCAAAGGAGATAGCTTTTCTAGATTCTCCTGTCATAGAATCTCTCAACATGACAATCACAATGGCTACACCCATTGCGAAGAAAACCAAAACTAAACTTTATCATGGAATCTCTCAACATCATAGCATCATAGAGTCAATCAACATGATGTTCACCATGGCTACTCCCATGTGTGAAATAAACACAAGATCACATCACGTAGTCACTCAATGTGATGTTGTCATGGAGTTTCTCAACATGACATCCACTATGGCTACTCCCACAAGTGGAAAGAGCAATGCCTCTGTCTCAGAGACAAACATGGGCTTTCACCTCAAATTTCTCCGTCTCAAAGAAAAATGCATTACAATGGCTTTCACCTCAAATTTCTCCGTCTCAGAGAAAAATGCATTATCAGCAAGTAATAAGAGCAACTGATGTTGAGGCTCCCTCTTAGCAGAGACTCCCTCTCAGCAAGGGCAGCATTTTCACGGCTTAGATTATCACAATAAATTACAGTTGACTCCAATGTTTGTCCAAACAAGGAGCTTTTGAAGCCACACTGCTTTATGAGCTTGTTGGTCATCTGCAAAGGACTTGGCACTCTCTGTCTTACACTCAAGCTCCCTCTGAATTTCTAACCCGACATGAAGGAAGAGTCACTACAGAGTATTCGCACACTCGAACCAAGCAATATACTAAACATGCTTTGCCCAATGCAAAGAAAGAATCCACAATTTGCAGACATGACCAAATTTAAGCCCATTGTATGTAAATTCTTGCCCAAAACTCACACAAGATGAATATGCAGTGTCTTCGATGATGAGACCCGGCTACCATCTTCAGCAGCACTGTAGTGACTAATCCTTCTCACGATTGGTTGAGAGTACATTGCAAAGTTAAGTAACTAAGTGTTGATGTTAACAATCTCCGGATTCACACTATAGTGTCCCTCAATAGCATCCAACAAATGTCTAAACATGTGCATGTATGCTCAAAACATGTGCAGGCATGCTCAAGAATGATATTCCTGAACCCGCATGTCAGTTCTACGTAGTCTGGAAAGGACTAAATCTGAAGCTCTCAACTTGAGCCTTGAATTCTCAGAATTTAAGTCCCTCTAAATGTCATTTCATCCTCTTAGAAGAAACTGATCACAATGATAGATTCTTTGTTGTTTAGTGTCTTCAACTTTCTCAATTTCCTTTGTTGATGCAAACTCTCCATCCAGGGCTGACCCAACTTTGTTATGTGTCATCAACTTGGAATCATGACTACAAGCTAAGTCTTCATGAATGTTCATTTCTCCAGCTGGCATAACTTCCTCACTGGATGTCTTAAGCTCTTCCTTTGAATTCCTTATGCAATTTTGGATAATAAATCCATCATCATTTTGCTCCTCGATCCATCTTGCATTTTAGAGGGATTAATAATAGTTCATAGAATTAAACTACCCTGAAGAGAAATATACAGACCAATGCTAAAAGCATACATGATTCACTACTCTCAATATTATTGCATGAATTTTACATGATCATTATTCAAGGTACAAACTTAAAATACTTATCTCTTTATTATTGATCAATATAGCAATGCCCTTTCAAATTTTGATCTTCATATATGCCCTGAATAGGAACAGCAAACGACTTGTATTTCCACATCAACACCCCCTCAAGAAAATCGGGATGGCTCATGTATTGTGACCGTAGAAACCCCTTGAATAGTCCTTCACATTCTACCAGCAACATAACTAGCAGTAATTTCCAGGACAAGCTTTGATCTAGAGAGCTCCTCTGTCATATGAGCTGCACCATAAGAGAATTCAAGATAGAAAACGAGTGCACCCTAACACCATCCATCTTCAAATATACATCCCATATGTTGCATTTCCATATCACACCGTACTATTTTGCTCAGTATACCGTATCGCAGGAAGATTGTCAAAAATCACATTAACTTGGTACAAATCATCGATCCTCTGCTTCAATATCTTAACCTCGTGCTCATCTAATGACTTAGTGGTACAAAGATAAAAAAGATTCATTCTGATTCATATGAAACTATAGGGAGAGGTTTCGATCTGGTCACCTATGAGAAGCTCACCAAGATTCTCTGCATTTTTAATTCATTTTAGAATCTATAGAATGGCAAACCATAATAACTAAAGGGCAACTAAGATTCTATTAACCTTGGCAACTAGCTCCCTGCCTTTAGGGTAAGTATGCATATAACTTCCAGGTAAATAAAATGCATCAGAAATAGACCCAAATAGCAAAAAGACAAGACTGCAATACTCATCTACGAAGCAAATCTTGGTGCCAATGGAGCCATGTGATCTTATCGTTGATGTTTGAGAGACCCTCACACCGATGATATACACACCAAAAGAACAACAATATCTTGAGTGACATCTACAGAAATCTCAAAAATGAATAATACAAAAAAATCAAATCGGCTGATTCAGAACTCTTTACCAGTCTGCTCCTCAAATGACTTCATAATTAATCCCTCTATAGAAATCTGTGTGATTTACAGGTTAATGTCTTGTCGTTAGGTCTTCCAGCTACTTCCTGTGTGGTTCGATGATTGCAACTATTGTTGTTTAGCCATTATCGTCCCTCTTGACTTTGCCAAATAATAATATCACACTCAGGTAAGAAGAAATGGATCAATTCTAACTCCAATTCGACAATACCAATATGTTTTATCTACAACCTCCGTCAATTAAAAGATTGGACTCTCGATTATTGTCAAATATCTCAGTGACTGTCGTATGTTACATTCCAATGGAATGTCTAATCCTGAGGTTAGATCAAATATTTACACCCCATTGGTTCTTGAATGATTGCAAGATAATCAAACAGTTGAAATTTGAACAGACTGAGTGGCGCTATAGATTTCATTGAATCCCAAGTTCATGCTTCCGTCTACAGCTATATACACGAAAGCTTAGGATGAAGAACGCTGAATTTATTAAGCCAAAGTCTCAATAAAATATTAATTGTCGTCAATTATATTAATCACGACACTAATGATGACCCGCAAATATAAATTTGCAAAACAAATACCTCTATAATGAATTGTGATAATGGCCCACCATTATAAAATCTTAGGCTCATAAAACAATAATATTAAACTCAAATATTTTTGCCTCAAACATTATGCAACTTAGCAGATATAATTTATGGCCGGAATGTAGCATTCCCTATTCACCACGGCTTCTCACACGTTCATCCCCATATATCTCAGATCGTTCTCAGACCAAAATTCATCCAATTGCAAAAACTATTCAAATTCCTAGACGTTCGTATCTGCTCTGATACCATGTTAAACTTTTAACCAAAATAACAAAACCAGAGAGCAAATATCTTAAACAAAACACAAGAACAAATAGACACTGAGATTTACCCTAGGAAAACCCTCCACTTGAGAGTGCAAAACCCAACCACACCAAAGCAAAATCCTTTATTGAATGACAAAAGAGACTAAATACAAAGCTGACAACTTCTCAAGACTGCGCACACTTAAGATAACACAGTACTCTCTTTTCAAAATAATAAATCTGCTGCCAAAAACAGTGATCTCAGAAAGATAGCTTAATCTTCAAAGAAGGATAATACATCAGCTCACCAAAGAACTCCACCACCCTTTGTCTTGCATAACCCAAGAATGCATGTCATCGTGAACAAAAAAAACAGACGCTACAGGAAACTATCCAACTCCAAAAACAGTAACGCTTCATAGCATTGGCCACATAATAACAGTTACAATATCGCACTCTCAAAACAAACAACAGTTACGCACTCGAAAGGCCCTTTTGTATTTTGACGTTGAAGGCTCTTCAAGTCTTCAAAGAGCGTGACCTTTCATATGTTGTTGATGTGGCGTTCCAATCACAGCAGTGACGCTACAAGTGTTGCTGATGAAGACTCTTCATAGTCTTCGAAGGTTGACACCAACAAACATGACGCGAGGTAAGACTCTTGGATGCCCAGCAACCATGTACGCACATGGCTCTAAGAAAACTGACGATGACCAAGAATAAACCTCTTCAATCATCCTGAGAATCTCTCAAATATACAAAGTCATTATATAAATGACCGGACTGAAATGAATGAAGTCTTTCAGCCAGAAAACAAATGAAGCATCAACGCTAATGAAGATTACAATTTTAGATAGACAACCATCACAGGTAAGAGAACAACGATTGCAAATGAAGAAGATAGCTCCTGCAGCTACCAATCTTCAACAAATTCTAGCACTTGTTTGCAAGTAGTTCATTGTTTTTTTTTCTTAAGTGATGTTTTGATAGTATTCTATTATTATTATGACCTGAGTTACCAGATTCGGACTTTGGACCTTAGATACGGGTCCGGATTCGCGGACTGGTCCCGTGGATCCAGATTGACCCATAGGTCCATATCCGGACCCTACCCGGATCCCACGCAGACCCGTGGGTATCTTGCGTGGACCCTCGAGGATCCCGAAAGGATCCCTAGGGACCCACGGCCCAGCATAAAAAAAAAAGTGGGTCCAAACCACTTTAAAAACATTTTTTTATTATTTTTTCTCTCTAACCCTAAAACGACCCTTATTATGGAGCCTCCAAACACAATTCATTTCTATTTTGCTCTCTCATTCTTGCAAGTTCGTAGTGAGGTGATTGTATTCAAAGGAGATCGATTGTGGAGTGGCAAATACCTTCGAAAAAGAAGATTTGAGTGATTAAGGTATGCATTTCAACCATGTTCTTTAGTTTTTTGATAGATTATTTCAAGTTTTTGAAAAGTTTTACATTTTTTTCAAGTTTTTGTATAAGTTTTGAAGTATGTTTTTTTTTCATTTTTGTTTTAGATTGCAACAATCATACAATGAGTAGTCAAGGCTCAGTGGGTGGGGAGGGGTCTCAAAAATTTAGAGTTGATAAAGGGTCTCCTTTATGGAGACACACTGCAAGAATTTCTCGATGTCCTAGAGGTGGGGGGTTTATATGGAAATGTAATTTTCGCCACACACAATATAGAAGCTCCTACTCCTGAGTAAAATTGCATTTTTTTGGCCCTGGGGGTCAAGGGATTAACATGTGTGAGTGCCCAAGGCTAGATAAGAAGGGGTTGTCAGCTGCATAAATAGCAGCTATTGTAAAAGAACAAGAAGATGCTGACAATTTAGTTTCAAAAGGGAAACAAGGTGCTTTATACCGGGAAACAAAAAGTAATACCACCATCCTCTCAAACAACCAATAGAACACATCCCTTCTTGCCTATGCCTTCTAAGGATGATGAAGATGTAGAGCAACCTTAAATCACCACCCACAAGCGAGGCCCATTAGATAGGGCATTTCAAATGAGTCGAGAGATATTGCTGATCAAAAAATTGGGTGTTGCCTCTTTGCGAATGGTGTTCCATTCAACGTAGTGAGATCGCTTTATTGGAGGGAAATGGTGCAAGCAATAAATAATGCACCTTTTGGTTACCAAGGACTTGGATATGAAAAGGTGTGCACCACCTTATTACATAGTGAGAGTCAAAATGTAGAGGCCCAACTAAAACCAATAAGAGATTCTCAGGTTCAAACAGGTGTGTCTATTGTTTCAAATGGATGGAAAGATTGCAAAAACTGTCCATTAATCAATGTAATTGCTATAAGCCCCAAGGGGTCAATGTTTTTGAGGGCAGTTGACTGTGAAGGGGAAGAAAAAGATGCAGAGTTCATTGCCAAGATTCTCATTGATTCCATACAGTCTGTGAGCCATGAAAATGTTGTTCAAGTAATTACAAACAATGCAAAAGTTTGCAAGGTTGCAAGTGCTTTGGTAGAGGCTAGATATGATCACATCTTTTGGACACCGTGCACCGTCCATTCTCTCAACTTAGTGATGAAAGCAATTGGCACACAAGTAGAATGGGTGAAACAGATATATGAGGGTGAGGAGATTCAAATGTTTGTGACAAATCACCATATGTCACAAGCAATTTTCAGAACTTTCTCGAGATTGGAATTATTGAAAGTAAATTTTAAATTTTAATTTATTTAGTTTTGCACAACTGAATAAAATATTTTGTGTTGTTTACATATTTAAATATTTTAAATGTGTTACTAACTTACTATTAACATGTTCTTAGGTGGCTGAAACTCGTTTTGCCTCTCACACAATCGTCTTGAGACAAATTGTAAAGGTAAAGTTAGCATTGTCACAGATGGTCATTGGCAACCAATGGGGCATTTGGAAGCAGTCCAATACGGCAAGGGCCCAAAAAGTGAAGGCAACGATACTGGATGATGATTGGCGGGGTCGTGTAGAGTATGCTTTGGAATTGACCAAGCCAATCATGTCAATGTTTTGCTTTGCTGACACTGATGAACCATGCCTCGGAGATGTCTATGATTCCATGACACTATGTTGGAGGAAATAAAATTGGTAAGTTATAATACATTCCTCTATCTTTGTTTATTGAGAGATATCTAGATTCTAAATTACTATTATGATAATTTACATCAAGATAAGTATAACTGACATGAAAATCATTTGATATCCTAGGTCATACAAAAGAGAGAGAATGATCTTGAGGACACCTTTTACAAAAAGGTGGAAGCAATTGTTCATCATCGTTGGAACAAGATGACCACACTTTTGCACCTCCTAGCATATGCTCTATCCCCGAGGTGCTATAGTGCACCCATACTTGGCATTCAAGGTAGAGTGCCACCACTTAGAGATGTTGAGGTTGCAAATGGTTATAGGAGGGCATTAAGTAAAATATTCCACGATCCAAAAATTGGGGTAATTGTTAGGAATGAATTTGGATCGTTTATCTCATGAAGTGATCTCAACCCTACTATTGTCGATGACCAAAGCCAAATGAATGCTATTAAATGGTGGTACGTTCATGGGCAAGATTATATGTACCTCCAACCTCTTGCAATAAAGATTCTATAACAAGTTTTTTTCCTTTTTTTTGGCCACTTGCATTGTAGAATTTAACACTTAACACTTTTGAATTTATCTTGTATTTATTTAATTTTGTTGGTTTTCTCTCTAGGTTGCGAGCTCTTCTGCCGCCGAGCGGAATTAGAGTACTTACTCCTTTATCCACTCACTCAAGCGTAACCGGTTGGCTGCAAAAAAAGCAGAAGACTTGGTGTATATTCACAACAATTTGCGCCTCCTAGCACGGAAGGATCCAAAATACAAGAAGGGGTCAGAGAAACTTTGGGATGTAGCACCCGAGACTACAAACTTAGTTATGACCATTCGGGATCTTGCTAGAGCCACTTTGGCTAATGATGATGATGATGATGATGATGAGACAATACCCTCTAGTGCTAGTGGAACCGCTTTGGGTTCCAATGATGATGTTGATCAGCAACTTGCAGCTATTGAAGACCCCATTGATCCGAAATTTTTTGATAATCCATTTGATGATTTGTGAAATGAAAACTTTAGTCTTTCATGATTGATGAACATTGAATCATGTTTCAAACTTTAATGAACTATATTTTGAATTTTCATTTTGTAATTCAGTAATTCAATGTGCTGATTTTCTTTAGAATCATGAACATAGATCAATGATCTAGTATACTACATAAATTTTTAATGTTTATCTGTGAGATTTGGCATTGATCAATGATCAGGCATCATAGATTCATACTATGAAATGATTTAGTTTTAGAATTATGTATATTTCTCTTATTTTTTTGTATATATAATGCATACACACACACACACACACACGAATCCGTACGAATCATAATGGGAAAAAAAATTCACGAATCCACGAAACGGATTCTCGAACCCGAATCCGTCCTTGAACCCGAACCGGCAACTTAGATTATGACCTATAACCACTTCTTTGTGCACTACCAGGTTTTGGGAGTTTGTGAAATTGATTACAAAGTTGTCCATATTTACGAGTGCTTTTGGCTATGATTCAGAGCTGTTTACCCTTCATACCAGTGAAAAGTCCAATGTTGCAGACCTGCAACGACTTGTTAGAACCAACATATGTAGTTTAACATGTATGAAATTTACCAAACACTTATGCGCTATTGCTGAGGTGTGGGCGCCAACAAAAAGAAATTAAAAATGTAATTTTAGAGCAATGAGTCTTTTAAAATAAATGTGCTTGGAAAAGGTGGGCAGCTTGCTGTCTCTACAACGCTTAGGAGATGTCACAGACATCCCCAACCAACTTGGGGACGGTGGGACGTCCCCTCTAAGAATTGCTTCTATCCCCAAGTTTCCAGGACATTTCCTACAAATTTTCAGAATTTGGAGACGACTAGGAGACATCCCCAACCCATCCCCGGGACATCTTGGAAATGGGGACGTGTCAAAAAGGGCTGGGGATGCATTCACGGGTTTCCTTGAACAAGACATACAACCCTATCCACTATGATGCTCACTCAAGTTGTACATAAGATACTCAGCAGCAACATTCAGGCATCTAGAGGACATGTAATGCAGATGAATAAAAATGCTGTCAAAAACAAAGATTGACAGCATTCATAACATACAAAAACTTTTCAAAACTGGTATCAGTGAAAAACAATAACATGCACTAGCATTTTTCTTTGACAAAGCCATATAAGCATGGAAACACATGATTCCATAATATATTCAAAGACCCTTCCCTACAATATAACTTCATAGACTAAAACAATTTACATGTTCAACTTGGAATGCTCCAACCTATAATAGTCCACACACATGAAATGCAAACGATTCAACAGCTTCAAAAAAAGAAATGGAACTGATTTATCGCAAGGCAATACCAAACACTCAAAGTTTAAACCACTTAACATCAAACTACTTGGTGATATCAGACTACACTAAATGGCTATATTTATTTGATACATTCTTGTTATACAGTGTCACTAAAATTTAGGGGAGAGATTCACCATCAATTGCACCGAGGTCTCCCAACCGACCATATATTCCCTGTATTTTGTTTGAATCCTTTGCCTGCAATATAGCCCTTAAAACAGATCCCTGGCTTTTCTCTGATTCCAAAATTGCATGCAGCTCTGAAACCTTCTGCCTTGCTGCTTGTTCAAGAGAGGCAATTGATTCTTCCTCTTTCGTGCAAGTCTAAGGAACTCAATACAGCATGAAGCATTAGATTCAAGGAACTAGATTGCATGTATTGATATTTCATTAAAAACTAGCACTACCGGAAACAGTGCTACTACAAAAATACTTACATGTTCCTCATTCCGAGCTTCAGCTGCTATGAGCTTATTTTTCTCAATTGCACTTTGCATGTTCTGAAGGTTGACTTCTTTGTCCTTGATTTTCTTTTTAATTTCAGTCATCTGACTTTTTGCTTCCTCATATGCTTTTCGTCCAGCCTCATGCTGAAAGCAAAGTATGAGCAAGTTAAAACATCGTGTTAGTTACACTGAATGACACAAACTGCATAAAATAACTCTATACAGTTGGAAAATTGGAAGTATATGTTTTAACCGTAAACAAATTAGCTATTACACTCAAGAGTCAAATGAAATTGAACTCTCAAAGTAAAAGCCCAATGTTTACATTCAAATACTAATTAGATTACTTAATATACAAAACCATTATATTCATTCCCTTCCACAGTAAACTGTCGTCATAAAATATTCTAAATCTTACCTTCTCTTTCAATAACTTGCTTTCCGAGCTTGCTACATCAAGTTTTCCTTTACATTCAATCTGTTGCTTTTCCCAGGGTTCCAACTCCGCACGGACATTGGCCAGTTCAGTACGGTACTTTTCCGTTTCCTCTTCAGAAGATATCATGAAAATGCCACACATCAGTGAAAGGTACAACTGTTATAAACACTCTAAGCAATGTTGGGAAGTAGAAGGATGGTCTAGATAACTATTAAGGCGTGGGACTACAAAACGAAAACAAATAGCTTCTGTAAATATTCAAATAAACAAAATTCACAAAAAATCATTAGTATACTTATCTTCTATCAAAATAAAATAGATATCTCTAATACATATATCTACAAGGGATTGAGATATATCAATCTTAAGGAGCTTATCTAAACTATGTGACAAATCTAATATAGACATCTCGATACTGATTGCTCTTGGTGTTTTTTACATAGTTGATCCTATTTCCTTATTATTATCACAATCATAATTGAAGAGATATCATTAATGATAATGACTAGCAATAAATTTAACATATAATTAAGAAATCTGATAAGAAAATGTCACAATTTCTTCTACCAATGCTTTTCATATAGTATGGTTTTGTGGAAAAAAATATTAATTGAAATATTAAAGATTGATGATAATAATCACATAATTTGAGAGCTGGTCCATTATTTCTTTGCATGCATAAGCCAAGAAATGTTAATCCCTCCCAAACCATAGAATAACAATTTTCAAAGATTGGCTAAATGGTTTTTCAAGAACGTTTTCTTTAATATTTATAGGTTGTGAAATATTTTATTTCTTTAAGTTTGCGGTTCTGTCAGGAATTTATATGTTACACCATGTTTGAGACTGGGCAACAGGGGACAGGGTATGCATTTCAAAGACAGAATTTTTAGGAAAGCATTCCTTAGGGGACTGCTATTAATACATGGGAAAAAAATTAAATATAGGAAATTCCAAATATTCATATGATAACATTAATAAGGGGGACAGGGTATGCATTTCAAAGACAGAATTTTTAGGAAAGCATTCCTTAGGGGACTGCTATTAATACATGGGAAAAAAATTAAATATAGGAAATTCCAAATATTCATATGATAACATTAATAAGGCATTCATCATATACATTATAGAACCTCAATACATAAGTTTAAAATTGAATTGAGATTTTAGATTTCAAATGAGCCAACACACAAATTATCAAAATCCATTACTTTCATTGTCAATGTGCATATATATTAGCCCATATATCTGTACAGATAGATAGATGGTTGAAGTTGAACATGCTTGCCATTTGAAACACTCAATTGTTCATTCTTTCATATTCAACTCATATATGTGTGTGTGTGTGACTTAAAGTTGAATATGGTTGGCAATTGGAATAGGCAGACGTTTGTTTGTTCATATTCAATATTCAATTAGTAGCCTTATAATATTATATAGAAACCTCAGGGTTTAGCAATGCTCTTGTATGTTTGCACAACTGATATGAAGTTTGGACTTGATGCCTTTGCAATCATCTCATCTGACCAAATATGCCCACATTCTTTCATATGGAACAAAATTCTAAGCACAAATAGTGTAAACCAGCAAAGCTTGGCTAGATTTAATGTACACCAAAGTTAGTAGTACATAAAAGAGCAATAGTTTGTAGTCAATCAAACTCCCACAGCACAAAGACCCCCCGAAGCTTTGTTCAATTTCAAATGTAAAGCTATCCAATCATATCAATGGTTGGAAAAAAACATATGGTGTCCTCACATAGAATAAATTTTGTGAATACCTACTCAACCAATTTGGGTCCAAATGAGTATGAAAACCCCAATTTCCACAAAAATTTTGAAAAACCCATGAGATGCCATTTGAAACCCCAAATGTTGTAAGGCTTTTGGTTGTCCCCAAGATGGTTAAGGATGTCTAAGACATCATTTGACTGTCTTTGAGATGTTCATGAGTCCCTGTCAGGGGATGAATGATTGTTGAGGATACAAATTTTCCATAAAATAGTAAAATGTGCCTTGGTATGACTATAAAATGTATCTCTAGCAATAGGTTAGTATTCATGAAACTATTTTGATAGAGGTTTATTTGTAATTTTATCCACATTTGATAATAGCATCATGAGTTTTGTAAATCTAACTGCAATGGCATCATTAATTTAATTAATATTAAGTTGTATTGTGATTTTAACTAATCACCTACATCAATGCTCATTAGCATTCATCTTTTCATATTTGGCATTGGGAAATAGGATATTGTTCTTTTCTTTTATTATGTTTTTTATTAATGTTTTCTATTTCACCTATAACTTATAGCCTTAGGCTTAAATTTTACAACATAATGTTTATAAAAATTTTAATCAGCATATAAAAATATTTGTAAATTATGACTTATCAAATTTAGTTTATAACTTTATTGATATTAATATTATTTTATTCTTTCTTACTATATATTGATTTTATTAATATTTATAACATGTACATGTATTATCATTTTTCAATACTTACTGCATTTACTTTTAAGTTTTCGGTTAGCTTTTATTTTATTTTTTATTTATATAAATTTAAATGTTTATATTTTGTGATATAAACTTGTAAAAATTTAAAATTCCATATCCATGACTCGTGGCAATAGCGACAAGAAAAATCATGAAAGTGCAAGCATGTCAAGCAACTTATTCCTCACATTGGTTTTCTTTTGCACCTACTCAAATTGCTATAGTGAAGGAGATTTAAAACAGTAGCACTTAGCATAAGTGACTAGGGATGGAGACTAATGCATATCTCAAAAGGGGGTAGTACTGTTGGCTAAAAATTCTTTAAGTCACTTTGACAACTTACAAAATTGTGACTTTAGGCAACGTTAAATGAGATTTCTCTCTCCTCTCAACAATAGGTGAGGCTCCCTTCTTATCATAGGTGGCTCAATAAGGACTTAATTGATACAAAAAAGGGGGGTTCTCACTATCAATTCCTCTTTTTCAGTAATGATTTACAGATATCTTTCAAAGCACTAAATAAAATTACATTAAAAGGAACTTATTGCTACGGTAAAATTGATAGCCTTCTGGTTGACATAAGAACAACCAAGAGTATACCAATTCTCTTCCTAATGAAATAGTTATAGAAACCCAAAGTCTCCTACACTTCTTTCTACGAGATAAATTATCAATTTTATCATACAGTAATATTTGATACATTCTTGTTATACATTCTTGAATGGATTCGTGTAATGCTCCAGGATTTGGTACACTTGTAGGTCAAGCCACAATAGACGTTTTAATGATTGTGTCCACACACCTAGAAATAACTTTATTATTTTCTTCAAGTACAGTCTAAAGATGATCCAGCGAAAATTTAAAACTAGCGAGCTTGTTCATGGAACTTAGACCAAAAGGATCTACCTCAAGCTCTAGGTGAATCATTAACAGGAGCTCTAATACTACAGTGTCCTCTGAAATCAGCTCATGGTTCTCACTTATCAACTTGCATGATAGTTCCTTGAACCCTTTGCTAATTACACGTTCCTTTCCTTCACAAGTCTCAATGGCCACCTTCACATATGTCACTAACCCCTCAATAACATGACCCTTAGTTAACATCAATTCTTGATATTCAATGTACATTTCCCGAGAGGAAATGACCCCATATTCATACAACACATCCAAATAAATTTCTGAAAACTTGTTCTAGACGTTTAAATCCTCCTCCAAGGCCTTTAAATCTTGATTGAAAGTTGTAAGGACTTCATTCGATTTGGATGTGGTGACCCTAGCACAAGTCACTACCCCGAAAGCATCCCTTACCAACTGTGTACCTTGAGTCATCATCTGACTAACCCAATCATCCACAACTTTTGCTCTTTCTCCCATCTTCCCTGCTTGTCTGCTTGACTCCTCTAAGATGGAAGAAGTCTCAGGATTAACCTGCTCTGATGTCTTAGTGATCTTTTGGATCATGTAATGTCCCCACTTTAGCAGTTGACCAAGTGTGTGTGCGTTAGCCTTGTTCTACATGGTCCTGCGGGCTAACGAAGGGTTTAAGGGGATCCTAGAGTGTTTTGGCCTAGTCATTTCCAGTTTGGGCCAAAAAGAAGTTGATTTGCTCAGTTTCAGGCATACTTACTATTTTTAGTAAGTCGGCAGGCCATAGTGGAAGCCAGTTTTGGTGATTGGATTTGATACTCCTCGGTGAGAGCTTTCCGACGAGCTATCACTCGCATTATTCGGAGTCCGATTGCTAATACATTTTAATGCCTGAAGTTTTATTAAAGT
>MU224300.1:247099-268770 GCA_018584345.1 Thuja plicata
CTAATCATCCCCGAAGCCAAAGTCCTCATCACTAGAACCCACATCCTTTTAGGGTTCCATAAGAACCAATTAGAAAATCAAATTTTATTTAAAAACTTAAAAAAAATGCACTTTTTCATGTCTGCCGCCGGCCGCACCCCGTCGAGTACCGAAGTACCGGACGGGTGCGGCTGGGGTGCGGCGGGGAAACGGCAAAGCTCGGGCGGCGGTGGGGGTACTCCGGTACGCGGAGTACCCGTCTCGGGGACGTCCCGGTACCCGGTACTCCGGGGTTTTGGGCCGAGTACGCGTCCCCGGGTTTCACTGTACTTTATCTTGTTCTGATCAACCACCACTTTGGAGATGTTTTTGCCTTCTTGCTCACCTGAGGCTTGGTCCTCTTGAGTTGCTGAAAATCGACATCATCTGGCATTACTTCTTGCTCTTTCCTCTTTGGAGTAATAGCACTAAGCCAAGGAGCTGCGCTAAAAGAAACATTGTGTCGGAGCAGTGGTGGCTAATGTAGACACTGATTTTGATTGCACAACAGTCGCCATGATGGGTGGCGCCTCAGTCTGAATAGCTACAAGAGGTTGAGTACTCTGAGAGGTTTCAGCCATAAACTGTCAAAGTTCGGAGCTGAAGTGTCCAAGAGTGGCACAGAAACATCTAACAAACTAGGATATGTAGAATAGGCTTCAAATACATTCTCCAAGCTATCATATTGATCCTCAAAAATGGATGCAGGAACCATAGATGAATCCACAGGATGAAAACAAACTGTAGAAAATGAATCCACATCGATGTCAAGAGGTGACATAGGAACTTCATCAGGTACAAACACCATAACAAGAATCATAGGAATCATCTTTGTACTTAAAGCAAGAGACGCTTCTGGGGTATTACCTTCCTGCGATTCATCTTCACTACCCACAATTTGTATTCTTTCCTGTGCCATATCTCTTTCTGTGAATACCACTTCTTCTAATGGTCGAATCAAGGCCTTGCCCCCTTTAATTTTGAGCTTTGTTGTTCCTACAACTGTTGATGAAGAAGCACCTTAGTCTTGGCTTTGATCTCAGATCTACGCCCAACTAGGCCTGCAGTGTCAAAATCCTTACCAAGTTTGATCTTAATTGTTTTGATGCCCCTTCATTTCAGCCATGCATTAGTGTTGGCATGAATAGATTGAAACTTGTCAAAGATGGACATGCATTCCTTTTGTGACCATTGAATAGGAGTAAATAAGAAGCTTTTCAATGCGTCGTTCATGATACTCAGGATCATGAATATCTTCATCATCTTCAACACCTTCAAGAATCTTTGTCAAATTCAAGTCTAAGATATGCTTCAGAGTTAAACTGTTGTAATCCATCCTCCTTATGTCATCATCTATGGGTAGATCAATCCAGATATCATCAAGGCAATGGACGTGAATGAAAGCTCTCTTGATTTTATCATTCGTGCCCAAATAATCAAAGTTCTTTCTGAGTTTAAACTTTGTAAGTTTAATCTCTTGTAATTTTGTCTCCATAAACTTTGCCTTTGGTCAGGTAATCAGCGCATATCTCCCTATTCGGAGTGGGTTTTGTGTGGAGATGTCAATTCCTACCTTGTGTTGACTTAACTAATAAGCCTGAATTGTCACAAGTTACATTGCTAGCTCCATCAGGATGATTATGTCTATAGGATATCGTGGAAGCATTTATGGCTTATCGTCAAAACAACCAACCTTCATGTAAGTAAAGGTTGGAAATTGTAGAAATAGGCATCCATACTTGTTCACTTTGTTCCACGCTGCATCTGATATTCTTTTTGGAAGTGTTTTATCAAAAAGGCACATATAGTGTCCATAGAATGCATCTTGTACTCTTCTATAGTGTATCCTGCTTGGTCTCAGGGTCAACTGTTCATAATACTCCCAAGCAGGAACCAATGACCTACCACCCTGAGTGGAAAGACCAAGGAAATCTCTAAGAGAGGCTACAATATACACCAGGTAAGAATTTGTATAAAAAGTGAATGTGCTAGGAACCTGAGCCAACTGCTCACACAAAGCATCACTGACGATTCTCCCCAAAAGATATGTTGCATGGATCTCACAATGAGGGAGATAAATTTATACATCTAAGTCTCAAAGACATTGGATTCTCTTAAGCCCATGACCCTGCTAGGAAGAGTAATCACGTCATTGATTTCCTCTTTGAAATCGGTCCTATGCATCTTAGGCCATCTGGACAAACAAGTTCTTTTATTGAGGAGCCAATTCTCATTCGTGAATTTAATGCAATCTTGTTTCTTATTATTCCATCTTTTCAAGGCTTTATCCTTCCTGATGTCTGCATAGATAGGAGCGGGTGGTACCTTGAAAATCTTGTCTATAGTTTTTGGATCCAATCTAATAATCACATTCCCATCATCATCACTGATTGTTCTAGACTCATGATCAAAATGGGATGCGCAAGCCAATACAAATTCTGGCAATAGGGTAGCCCTTGGAAAGATGGAAACAAGATGAATATTGCTCCCAATAAGGATGCCCATCTTCAGCCTGGTAGAAGTATTCACTCTCTAAATGAATTTAGACATATCAAAATGCCCTATCTCTGTCTCGGATATCATCCACTGAAGAAGTAACCAATGTAGGTGGGATAGACTTATGATATTTATGCTTCATTTTCTACTTGTTGCCAAGAGAGACTGTCTCTTCTGACATAGCAAATGTAACCGCAGAAGATGAAGCTGCAACATGAAAATTCCACAAGGTGAGATCTTCTTTAGTCATCAAAGAAGCCATAAAACAATCTTTCAAGCTAGAACTTAGCAGATCTAGAGTTGTGCAGGTGAACGACAAGAACAAAGGGGTTATGCGCAATCAAAACATTGAGGGAAAAAGGACAGAATCAGCTTTTAGAATGAGGCCAATGAAGAATTTAGGATTTTTGATGGGCACTGCAGGTAGATAAATCATACGCATTTGGACTCAACAATGGGAAGTTCAATTTGCAAATGCATACAAGTATTGTGGAGGATAACTTTTTACCTGTAATCAAGTTTTAGAAACCTGATTACATGTACTTTAGGGAAGTGCTTTCACTTGCATTTGGGTTTTAAAATCCCAATTGCAAGTAGGGGGAAATTTGAGTTTTGCTTGAGAAATGAACTTGAGTGATTTAGAATCCCAATTACAAGTTGGGAAGAACATATTCATGGGAAAAACGTATTCAGCTCCTTGCAACCACATAGGAAGAATATACATTGCATTTTAGGATTTGCATTTTCAGATTTTATGCTTGCTGTCACAATTGCCTCATAAAAATGGATGCAAATGAAGCCATCCATCTGTACATCACTTAGAAAAACCTATTTTACCTAGACATAAGTATTTATGGACAGAAAATAAACCAAACATTGAAATTTTGTCAAAAATGACCATATATTTGATAAAAACGACCCAAGATAGAAACGAGTGTGACTTTAAAACAAGAATGACCAGAAAATCACAAATGCAAACCTGGTTTAGAGTGCAAAAATTGCAAGAAGAAACTCTTAATAAAAATGTGATCCAACAATGTCTCTAAAAGCATAGAAGAAATCTCAAACCCTGCAAATGACTTGGATAAACCTCCCGCGCGAACATATAAAGGAACTTGAAGGTATCACAAATCAAATGCAACTGAAATACTTCCACCATGAATGTGATCTTAGTTCTGGAAACATTTTGGACACATGGTGCAATTTATGAAACAAAATCCCTCAAAGCACTCGAGTTGCAAGCAAATATGGCGAGATTCAAGCTTCAGTGTTACTAAAAATCACTCCAATTCCTAACGTCGGGTTTCAAACGGTATTTGACAAGTCACAAATCAAGGGCTTCTAACATGCATCGATGAGAAAATAACCCGACATAGTGTATTTGGGTTCTATAAAACCATATATTGGGCCTCATATTACCATTTACAAGTTAAAAAACTTCTAATGAATTAAAAATAGCCCAACATAGTGCTTTATAAAAAATGCTTTACTTAGAATAACTTACTTGCAATCGGGATTTAAAATCCCGATTGCAAGTCGTGTCGTTATATAAATGGAGCGCCTTCAAAAATAAGCTTACTTGTAATCGGGTTTTAAAATCCTAATTACAAGTAAATAATAATAAAAACTTTAAAAATGATACGTGATCGGGGTTTAAAATCCCGATTGCACATATTATTTATTTGCAATTTCTTCCAAAAATCAATCCCACTTAGATAAGTCGGGTTTCCAAATTTATTTTACAAGTGACATGCTTTTACAAACTCAAAGAATATAATACTTGCAATCGAGATTTAAAAACCCGATTACAAGTACTATAAGCTATATTTTCCTTAAGTAAAACACAACTTCTCACAAAATTTAAACTGGAAAAGACGAAGGATTCAAAACACTAAAGGGAGATCAAAAAGATCAAACTAAATAAGAAAAAGTAATTACAAGTTCAACATCTTTGCAAATCGAGTACTTGCAATCTGGAAAATAAAACCCGAAATTGCCAAAATAACCAAGAAAAACTTGACGAAAAACTTGAAAATTGACATACAAAGGACAAAAAACTTAGGCCGAAGCAAGGTACGATTCATTGCCTTTGAGAAACACCTTCAAAACACCAATCTTAGAGAAGAAAACTATGAATTTTTCAAAAAAAATTGTAGTTCTGCCTTAATTTTGCAAATCCAAAATTACGGACAAGTACAAGAAGGTAGAGCAATTTTTCTTGCTTACAAAAACTTTTCTACAACTACACTCATATGGGGACTTTTGCCAAAAAAAAATTGCTTTCATAAGGCAATACTTACTATGTCTCTCCTCTCATTCAAATGCTAGTGATTCCTCTTTTGCTTGATCTTGTTTCTTCTATGTAGATCAACGAACCCTTCACACCTCCTTTAGTTCATCCCTCTAGGGATTTCAAACTTTATTTAAATCCTTTGCTCTTTCTTCCTCTCGATGTCCTCATTTCTCCCTTTCTTTCCTCACTAGAGCTATGTTTTTCAAAGCAACAAATTGCATTTGCAATTGAAAACTTGGACTCTCACTCTATTATTTGTTGATTGATGTGTAGGAAGCCATCCTTAACAAAGATTTATTATCAGATTGAAGTTTCTTGAACCTCTTTTACGTACCCTCTTGTTTCATACTCTCTAATGATCTTTTTTGTTATAAAATTTCAATTTTAGGAGCGAGAATATGTTTGAGAAAATGGCCCTTTGTTTTATGAGATGATCAAGATATTCATATGCCCTTAGCAACCATATTTTACTCTGTAGATGTATTTTTGTGCTTCTCGTTGGGTTCAGTCCTACATTCTCCCTCTTGTTTCATGAAATCCATGTTTGTTGAAGTTGTTGGTAAAACACGTTGGGGAATTTATTAAAATTGGTTCATCCAAAGATTTATAAAGTCATTCTTTTTAGTAAGTGAATTACCTGGCCTTTCTAAACCTCTCTTACACTTCATCCAAATTAGATATTCACGTGGCCCCTAAACACAACTAACAAACTATAATGGGCTTACTAAAGCTGTTGGTAGAACAAGTTGGAGAATTTATTAAAATTGGTCCATCCAAAGATTTCTAGGATCATTTATTTTAGGAAGAAAATTAATAGATCTTTCTTAACCTCTCTTACACTCCATCCAAAGTCAATATTACCATAGCCCCTGAACACAACTAATAAACTATGATAAGTTCATGTATCGAGCTTCCAAATGCAATCAAATAGGACATTTCAAGGCACAATGCTGCCCAACCAAGGTCTCACCCTCTAATTTCATTCTTCTTCAAAAGTGGATTCCTAAATTGGGAAAATCAAATCCCTATTTTATATGAATAAATCATTGTCAATTTGAAAGAATAACTTCAAATATGTTTCACCTCCTCTTTGAGGGGATGCAATTTTAGAGGAATCAAATGTAGCCACTTTGAATATTGTGTTTCTAGACAAAAATTTCTCTCAAGCAAGTTAGATTTGATGGGCAATGAAGACAACTCCCTAGCCTTTTATGACTTCAAAGATGAGCTATTGTCTAATGAAATCCTCACCATATCTCAATAAAGGTGCAACTTGCTAAAAGTTAATTGTGGCCCAAAAGGTAAGTGTGTAATCAAACCCAATTTTGTTAAAAAAATAAGAAAGAGGTAACTATATTAAATAGGATTATATAGAAAGATTATTTCCTAATAAAACACCCAAGCTTATATTATGGAAGAAGAATTTGGGGATGAGGAGATTGCCCTGATTTCTACCCTCTTTGGCCATGAAAAGTGTATGTTTTGTCTTCCTTCCCTTGGAAACTCTTTTAGCTTCAACCAAAAGGTAGAGGGGTAGAAAAACAAAAGTTGAATGCATTTAGAAGTCATGGAGTCTATTGGAAAGGGTTTCGATCGATTATAGAGGTTCTTCTTTCCAATAAAAGGAAAGAGGCAACCATTCACCAATCCCTAGTGGGCTCAACAATCTAAACAAGGAATGATTCTAGATTTTACAACTACCCTTGCCACTAAAGATGACAATTATTGTTGTAGAAATTAAGAAGGATGTTGATAAAGAATATAGGGTTGTTGAAGATGACAACAATCGATGCAAAAGTCACAAAAGGTGCTAGCAAAGTAGAGTGTTTCGGAAATCATTGACGAGGCCAATTGAAGTCAATATAAATGGGCATAGTAATTAAGTGGCTTGGTGTTTTGAAGATGTATCAATCTTCCATTGATTTTGCTCTTTCTTGTGGCATTATAGCGAGGCAAGTGGAGAATTTCCTTTCTTCATTTGTCACAATTGACAGCCCAATAGATTCCCTTAATTTATTTATCAAAATATTTTGTTTTAAAATTCATTTATAGTATTATATATATAGTCATCCCTAAAAATGGCCCTCATCCCCAAACACATCCCATTGGCTCCTACTATCATCACCCCAAAAAATGTCGTGGAATTTTGACAAACAAGAGAAGATAGCTCAATGATAACTTCTTCAAAAGTTGTTTAACTAATGGCATGCAAGAAGACAATTGTGCAAAGGGCAAAATGTTCAAACCTCTTCCTAAAATGGAAGTATCAATTTGGCTAAATTAGCTAGAGAGAAATATGTTACCCAACATCATCCCCATGAATTAAAACACGCCAACACTCTAGAGCCATTCCAACAAACCCCAGATCAGGGATCCTCATCATCTCCCATCAATCGTCTAATTCATGTCCAAGCAAAAGGATTATTCTCCAATTGTGATGAGAAATATGTTCTAGGACATAAATGCTCAATACAAAAACTAAGTCTACTCTATGTGGGGGTGCATTCCACGTGTGACACATTTGAAGCACCAAAAGAAAATTGGGTCAAGGAACAAACTATCGAGAACCACTTTTTATTGTATTCAAATGTTGTATAAAATTTAAATCACCTCTACCAAACCTGGTGCTTCTAATTGGGCAGTGATACAAGGGAAGATCCTTACATAGGAAAGACTTAAAAGTTAGATTATTAGGCCCTTCTAGATGTATTCTATTCTTTCGTGAAGAAGAATGAACTTCTCATCTCATTCATTGTTCATTCACTGGTGAGCTTGGTTATGTGCCAAACCAATTGTTATGAAGTTTATGGGTTTGGCTTCCATAGATTTCAAGGAGCTTGAGAGGAGATTGCATGTTTTGACTGCTCAAATGAAGAGGCGACATTCATTTGTTGTGGGTGACCAAGTGTTGGAAGAATTCATTTATTTTTATTCATCCTCCTTGAGGCATCCACTCTTTGTTCCCTCATCTCATTTGAATCCATTTAGCCATTGTTATAGGCAACAAAAGTGGTGGAGGGTGTTGTAGCTGGTGGAGATGTTGACAATGATGCCAAGGTATCTATTAGTTTTAGTTAGGCCACATTTTTTGAGGAAGGTTTAGATTTAGTTATTGTATCAATTTAAGGTTATGTTAGCCTTCTTTTTATGTATTGAGCTAGTCTTTTTCTCTTGTTAGCCTTTGTCTTGATTAGGTTCAATTTAAATTTGTTGGGCTATGTTTTCCCTGGTAACTCCAACTGAGTAAGTTGTTCGGAAAGATACATTAGCTGAAATCTATGTTTTAAAAACTAGGTTGAAATAAAGGGTGAAGGGCCCAAATTCTCACATTACACTATAAAAAATTTATTAAAGAATCTAGAATGGAAAAAATTGTATACCTTTTGAGCTCTCCTTGATCTTCTCCAATTCTTTTTCCTCCTCCGAAAGTGACTCTGATAGCTTCACAATCTCTTCTTCAAGCTTTGGTATTTTTAGGGTTGATTCTTCAGACTCTTTCTCAATCTCTTGAATTTTTGAAGAATCCTACGAATAAAATAAATGAGGGCAAAATAATCAGAACCCAAGCTTTCTTTTAACAGAAAGAAAAATAGTAAAATAAAAAGGTACCTTTTCAAGTTTTTCCTCTAATTTCTTCCCTTTTTGCTTTATGTGCTTCAAATCTTCTCGATATTTGACATCCTGTCTTTCAAATTCTTTAAACTCGTCCTTACATGCTTTTAGTTTTGTCTCAAGTTCCTAATCATTCCATCAGCAAACAAATAAACAAAGGAAAAATATAAAAATGTGTGTACGCTCAGCAACCAAAGAATAATCTAACACAAGATGGCAAAACATGTATATGGTGTGACAGACAATAATTTTATTGAATCTCTTTACAAGGATTGAAAGTAAGCCTCTTGTATAAAATGAGAATTGTAATTCATAAAAGGGTATTGACAAGGTAATATAACCCAATATGTCTATGCTATCTCTTAGCAAAATGTACTTAAACCACTACTACTAGTACCTAGTTCAACCTTCAAAACAGCAATGAAAAGCAAAATAGAATGCAAATAATTTTGGGCAGTATTAATTGTATACATATATATAGAAATCTTTACCAGAAATGAAAGTAATAAATATTCAAAAAGTAGGTAGGCTACAGAAATTTTAAGATAGATGATGTGAAATTACAGGAAAAAAATTAGAAGTTTGCATATACTTGTTAGTTCTTCCATGTACATTTTAATACTTTTTTATATTTTCCACAAATCTGTAACGTTTAACCAACCTTCCAAGTTTACCATACCTTAATTAATCTAATAAGTCTCGCATTTATATAAAATACCAATATGTCTCTGCACCTAATTTGGGTGCCATCAATTTCAAGCTAAAGTGGCAAGATTTATCCAGTGCTTTGGATAGCAACATCCAAATTAATCATGATTCATCAATTAAACTAGAACCCTGGCTGATTCCACAACCAAACCACACCTGTATTTGAACCGAGAGCAGATCGTACCCAAATTCAAATGGAATTTGTGAAGAACTGATATGCGATAACATTATTAAATTAATAAATTGTCATGCCACACCTTCTAATGTTTGAATCTCCTTAAGGAGGCTAACCCTCATTAGTCACTAATGGGATATTCAATCATATCAGAGTACTTCATATATCCATAATGAATATTATTAAATATCACATAGCATGTATTCAAGGAAGATTCCTTCTCTAATGGCAAGCTTCTTCCTACAACTAATTAGATTGTGTCAAAATGTGACCATTATGATAATATATAATATTGAAGCGAAATAAAATTATATAATATGTTAGGCTTGGGGTCATCTATTGCGTAGATTTATGGTTGAAGAGGACTGATGAATGAATGTGGACGTAAATTGCTAGGATATAATAATAGGCAAAATTTTATATTAAATAAGTTCAAAGAGACATAATGGATTAAGAATTGCCCTAAAATTTATCATCCTTCTCTTGATTATCCAAATAAATTATTCAGATCCTAATTTCCTCAAACCGAATTTACCTTAAGTTTTTTCTCTTCTTTTCTTTTCTTTTCTTTTTACTCTATTGTTGTTGTTGGCGGAGGGGATGATAGTGGGAGAGGAGATTTAAAAAGGATGTCAAGAGCGATGCATGGTGTCTCAGGGTGGTAAGGAACATCCATAGACATTCCCTGTCATCTCAAGGATGGATTTTTTTAATGTTGTCTTGATTTATTTTTCTCTTTTTTATTGACTATTGTAATTTGATCAACACTACTTTTTAATATGTCTTAATTGTGAAAGTCAAGTACCCAAAATAAAATAACCCTAGAGATACCCAAACAAGTACCAATATCAAAACACTATCAAGACAAGTACGGGATCTCTAGGGCTGTACCTGGCAACATAGGTCCCCTTTTCAACCCACCACAAATCAATAAGAAAATTGTCCACTTTTTAGGTTACCACTATTTCTTCTATACAACCCCATTCTCATTCTAGACAATATCTTTGCCTCATTTCAATCAAGGTTCTCCACCTTGTCCAAACACTTTGTTACTGAGCCTAGCACGCATTACTAATATTTTGTCTCCACCAAAGGTTCGTCAACATTAGATGTAGGCAACGACTCAAAGAATGGACTAAGCCTACTCCTATGATTTTCTAGTGTGGCCTTTTTAACCTCAATTTCCCCTATGAGCAATCCCAATTTTGCAAAGCCCACTATGTGCTAATAGATGATAATTTCGTTGATTGTTCTAGCTTGATGCATTCTGAAGGCACTTGAGAACACTAGCCTCTTGCCCTAAGCATTTTTTTCAAAGCATTCTCAAAATACGTATTTTGACTAGTTATTGTCGTCATTGGGTCCTTTAGCCTAATCCTTAGTAAAGATGTGGCACTATTGATCTCTTGCACTAGCCTCCCAAATTCATCTCCAACTTAGACATTCATCAACTCAACTCTTCGATTTAAATTGGACGTGATTTAACTAAATAAATGAGCCTTGAGAATGACAAACTTATAGCACAAGTCAAACCTAACCATTTCACTTCCAATTTGTTTCTGCAATTAAAATTCTCGCATTCTAATTTTCACATAAAAATTTAAAAAATGCAAATTTAAAAAAGATGTGCACCATAAATAACAAATGGCAGAAATCTAGAAAGATACAAGGACTCACATCCTGCCTCTTCAAATGTTTATTATGAGTTGCCTCAAGCTCCTTCATTGCTTTGGAATTTTGTTTGAACTTTTCCCTGAAACAATTAATAATGTCAAATTGTTAAGCACATCAAGGTCAATTGTGAAGATATATAAATTCTCATCAAGATACCTACTTTTCCTCTTTGAGGCTTTCTTCCAATTTTGTGATATTTTCTTGCAACTCAGAAACGTGGTCGTTAGCATCCTTTAAAGCCAATTCTGTAGCCTTCTCCTGCCACTTGAAAAGTTCTGCTTCCTTCAGCATGAATGCCTCGGCTTCATTTTTAGCATCCTGTTCATGATTTATTTCTACCTCAGTGCTCATTTGATAATTTTAGTGTTACAATAATTATTCATGGAAGCAAAAATAAGGTTCAGAATTTTAACCTCTAAACTATCTTTCTCTTTTTCTGCTAGCTTCACTCTTTGAACAATGCCTGATCTATTTTCATTGAGAACTTCAAGCCTAGAAGATGGAAAAAATTGATCAATGTCTGTCACATAGCATAAGAACATTGCCACAGGCTTCAAAGATTAAAAAAATATATAAAAGTTCATCAGATCCAATCTCCTTAAAGCACCTCAAGAATTTCTAAATTAAACATAAACCTTACAATAATGTGTCAAGATAGATAATATAATTTAGTACTACCAGCACACAGTATCATTTCAAAATCAAAGATTAACATTCTCATTTAGATGCAGATGTTGTGTATCTTATTTTACTTGAGAGGTGATTTATATGGAACAGCAAAAACTATATTAAGCATAATCGTGTGTCAGGCCTCCATCATGTGAGAGATGAATAGATTTGAATAATATGAACAATTTGGTCGTTAAATAAGTTCTTCTCAGCAATCAGTAAGGCAGTTGAATTTTTTACATGGTATTTTAGTAGTACAAGTAATGAAAGTAAAATAAAACCAAAGATTTGCATTCTTAGTCGTGAGTTTTGGGAGAGTTAGACGGCTGCAACAATGGACAGGAGCTCATGATACTAAAGTATCAATATTGGCTCTCATTTATCCAATATACTTTCTTCTATATTATTTGCATAAGATCAGTCGAAATTAACATTTCTGTAATGGTTGTATTCTATATGCTAACAAATGCAGTCACGTGGAATTTAGTAGCCAGCAGTATTAAAATGCAAAGACATACTTGGAAAAATCAGTACAAACTAGCATTTTGTTGTAATGAAGATACATTGAAATCCAACTCAAACAAAATACAAAATAAGCATTGCTAAGCAAACTTCCTAGAAGAAAAAAGTTTTGGTGATAGAGTTTGTGCAAATACAGCACAGGCACAAAGGATTCAAAATTTAAGTTTTGGGTCTTCGACAATATACAAGTTTTCAATTATAAACATATACATAGAGAACATAAATATACAATAAAAATTCAGACATCGAGGTCATCATCTGCATTCCAATTCCAGAGAATTGGCTTTCAATGATCTGAATATAATATGACAAGATGGCTGGCTTGTCAGATATTGAAAAATAATGCACTATAATGAACCCTTTCCTAGATAATTAACAAGAGTTTGTGTCTTATCAAAACAACAAATCACATCTAAGAATTGGTTGTGCTAAACAAGTGCAGTTGCAAGGGGTGTGCCAAAATGATCAGTTAAAATAGCATATAAAGAGGAACATTGAATCCACTAATACACTTCCTTTCAATTGGCAATAAATTCAAGAATAGCTTCCATGATGACAACCATTGTATAACCATATAATTAAGATAATCAAAATATGATCTAATTACAAATTCCTGAGATCTAGGAAAATGTGATAGTGCCACTGCAAGTCAGAGCCAAATTGTTGAAATTGTAATGGACCGCCTTAATTGGATGTGCCTCCAAAGTTCCAAACATCAAGAAAAAAAAGTCTAGTTTACTAAAGAACCTCTAAATAGATAAACTACTAAGTTACCAGTGCTAGGACAAGGAAGAGCATAGGTTCGTGTGAGTGTATGTAGTGAGAGATACACACATGCGCACGCGCACACATATACCTAAGTTGTCTCAAATTATGGTGGACCACCTTGATTGTATGTGCTTCCAAATATCAAGAGAAAATAAAGCAAGTTTCTAACAAATCTCTAAACAGATAAATTAGTAGTCCTAAATTTCCAATCCTAGGACAAGGACACATTTCAGGATCATGTGTATATATGTGTGCACATATGAGTCTACATATTTACATATACATGTACACAATGTACATATGTATGTATGTACGGACTAGTGTTTTAATTTTTAACCTCATCTTTACTCCGCATTCATAATATGAATTAATGCTAATATGTTTCATTTCTAACTAAAAACAAGTGTGGTATGTTTTCACATCCTTCTGATTATTGTCCTGCTTTCTAATTTGATTGACGTAGCATGGCAAGTCAAGAAGAGAGTCAAGAAACCATAATGGATAAATCCATTCTATTCTGAAAGTGTTGATTCAGAGATCGATAAATGTTGGATGTGAAAATTATATCATAACAAATTATGAAAATACATATATACGTATTCACATACACATACAAATGTATATATGTATATTTCCATACATATATATACATATATGTATAACTATATGCGTAAAGTATATGTATAGCTATGCCGAGTAATACTATTTATATATGTACATATACATACATACATACATAGATATATATATATATATATATATATATATATATATATATTGTTAAAATATATATATATATTGTTATAATTGTATTGAGCATTAATATTTATATATACATACATGTACACAGATGATAATCTTAGTTACCGGTTTGGGTACGGGTACAAGGAATCCAGTACGTGGGTAAGTGCAAAAAAATTGGGGTTTGGGTACGTGTGTGTATATATAATTATTATTATTATATTTATATATATATACAAAAAAATAAAAGAAAAGTACAGAATTGTAAAACTTAATCCTTTGATTGTATGATACTTCATCATTGATCAATGCCAAATGCCAAAGATAAATATTAAATGGCAATTGAATAAACCTTAAAGACACAATGACATCATCAAATACACATATTGTGCAAACTCAAAGTTGTAGTGCACTTCAAATATCAAATGGGGATTTGGGGGCAACGTCCCCAATGGGATCAAGGGGCAGCAGCCCCAATGGGGCCAAGGGGCAGCATGGTGCAGGGGCACCATGTTACTCCATTTTTATGAATAAGGTCAATTGATAGGTTTTGGTGTGATTGAGACTTTTGTCATCTAATAAGGTCATAATAGACCATTTGAAATGCATTTAGGGTCCTAGGTGGTCATTTGTGGTCATTTGTCCAAAGTTGTTCAAAGTTGCTAATGATGGTATAATGTTCTCAATGTTGTCTCCATTATGCCTAATCATGTAATAAGGTCTATTTGACCTCTTTAAGCTTGGTTGTAATGGTTTGGAGTCTTAGGAGGTCCTTTTAGGGTCCTTCAACAAGTTTGACAAAAAGTTGTCACTTTTGTCAAAAAGTTTTCAATGCAGTTAACTTTCTTGCACAAGTGTCAATTTGGGCAAAGTGGTGATTTTGGTTAGTTATAATTTAAAGGGCACTTGTAGCCGTTGGGAAGGCTGGAAAACTTTTAAATACTCTGTTCTCATCGACCATTGGGTTGATTGGATGTATGGTGAAGAGTTGAAGCAATAAAAACTACATTTTGTTCTTGCATTTTTCAGATTTTCTGTTACAGTGGATTGTACAGACTCTTGGTGGTCTAAAACTTATTGGATTGGATGGAACTCTGAACTAGCTTTCCATTGGTGGTGATTTCATCTATTTAATTAAGTTTTGTGCAAATTAGAGCTAATTTACTGGACTGCGCTCTGTAACCCTAGGTTCAAGGGCTTGGTGAAAGAAACAATGATTTGGAGGCCATTCCACCGTTGGAAAATTCTGTAACCCGGGGGAATGGTAGGTTTTGACATGTATTTTAAGATTAACAAAGTTGCAGGAACAAATTTTGTGTTTGGAGCAAATGGAGTGATGCCCTAGCCTAATATTCCTTATGTACTGGGCCAAAATGACTGTATAGTATGAGGGTTTTGTAAAAGGCTGATGGAATTATCATTCGAATTGAAGAAACTTGTTGATTCAAACTAAACGTGATTGGTACTAAACCCTAGAGTGAAGATTTGGCAGTAGGAGACCATATTTCATACTCTTGCTGTGGAAAAGTGGCCTAATTAGGCCTACGATCAGATTACCAGTCAATTTTAGGCCCTTGTATTACAAAACAACCCTATATGCTGTTGATATATATTGTGTAACAGGATAAAGGGTACTCAAAACAATCTTTAGGTTGTGGGTTTGAACTGTTCTCTGAAAGTTATGCCCAAAAAACTCAATCTGCTGTACTGATTAGGCCTTAGAGCAGTGTAACCAGCCAATTTTAAGGGCTGATAGTCCAAAGCATCCGTAGTAAAGTTTTTTATATGTTTTGTAACTTCCAAAAGGGTATCCAAAATGCTGTTTATCTTGTGGAGCTCTGGTCCGGTTCAAAGGTCATGACCAAAATTGTCAATTTAGAGGGCTACTAGAGTCTAGGCCTTGTTTGTATGGAGAGTATAGTAGTTGGAGTGACCAGTGTTCTTGAGAGTTGTCAAGGGTTTGTACATGCTTTGTTTACTTGATCCAAGGTGTTCCCAAAGTCAGTTTAAACCTTGTAAAGCATAGAGCCAATATTGGCGTTTGTAGCATATGGAAGTGTAGTGTCATTGTAAAAGAAAACTTCATTTTGTAAGAGTTGAGTGTGTGGTTAGGTAGAAATCCAAATTGATATGAATTCATATGTTTCCACTGTCATGATGGATCAGAGACTCAATCTTGCAAAGTTACCTTGTCAAATGTAATTGTCTTGGGGTTTGAGGAAGTAGTTTTCCCTTGTGTTGTGAAATATGGTATCAATTGCCCTTAGCCACCTCACCTTTGCATCACAGCACCCCTCGCAAAACCACACAGAACTTTATGGCGCACATAATTTTATGGCCTCATAAAGGGTCATTTTAGGTCCACGAACGATCTCCTTCGAAAAAAACCACCTGCCCTTCGAAATTTCAAAATGGAAACAAAATCAATTGAGAGCAAAAGAGCAAACCAAATGATATGTTTTTAGGTTGGATTGCCTCATAAAGGGCCATTTTAGGGCTTCAATCAAAAAAATATATTAAAAAAACACTATTTATATTTTTTCATTGACAGAGTCTTTAGGCCTTGCGAATGCACCCAAATGCACTTCGGATGCGTCCGGGATGCACATTTTGGTTGTGGATGCGTGAGAGATGCGCTGGGTGCACATCCGGATGCATCCACGGTCCAAGATGTGCATCCTAATGCATCCAAACTACTCATCTGAATAGGTACGCATCCAGATCCAGTAAGCAAGCCCAGGGTGGGCATCTGGTAACTAAGATAATAATATATATGTATTTATATGTCTTGTTCATAGTATATACATACGTACATATATACATATATACCAGTGTAACACTAGCGCAGGGGGACGTCGGGACGGGGGATGCCGAGACGAGCTTCCGGGACGGGGGGACAAAGGGTCTCAATTTTGGGACAGCAGGGGGACGACGAAGGGGGGCGTGAGGGTGGGGGAGGGGGGGTGTTGCATACTATACATATTACATATAGAACTTGAAATGCTAGTTATGAAATGATGTTTTTGTATAACATACCAAATTGAAATACTTGAACATAAAAAAATTGCTACACGAACCATAACCATTGAAGATTCAACATAGTAACATAGTACATACCCAATAGTAACATTCAAAAATCAAAATTCAAATAGAAATTCAAGTATCAGTCCCGACAGTGGCGTGGTTGCGGAATGGCGGAGGTGGGGCTACTCGGGTACTCCAAGAACCCGGTGCGGGGACGTCCCAGGGACGGGTACTTCGAGGTTTTGGTGGGGGTGCGAGTCCCCGTGTGGGTTTCACTGATATATACACACATGCATGCATGCATATATGTGTGCGTACATATGCATATGTCTTGTTTAGTGTATATATAGTATTATTGTATTACTTGTTTTGATTTGTCTAGATATATGCTTCTTTTGATTATAGCTTTTTATCATAAATAGCACAATTTCAGCGAGAACACATTTTTACTTACTGTTTGTTGGCCTCGTCGATCCTTTCAACATATTTATTTGACCCAATGATATCCTCCAAGTACTCCAAAAATCCTTCATCATGAGGCCCTTGTGATTTGGGCTTCATCAGTGAAATTTGCTCCACTTCACCCTATATGAACAAACAAAAAAATACAATCCAGTTTCTGCTGAAGCAAATCCTCATCATTATTAATTTGTACCAAAATAAAACTATACCTGTAGAATGAGAAAACGATTGTTATCCAAATCTACTCCTTTTGCTCTCAATTTTTTTGTAACTTCTGTAAAATTACTCCCCCGGTTGTTTATGTAATATTTGGATGAATTGTCTCGAAATGCAACACGTGTGACCACAAAATCGCTTCCTTTAACAGGCTCATAGTTTTCACCATCCTACAAAAGAATAGGTGAACAATATTAAAATAATTAAAAGATTAATACGTCTGATCCACAAATACAAAGAGAATGCTGAACATGAAATAAATGGCGTTTGCAGAATATCAATGACAAAACATTGCATGTCAAAAATGGTTAATGTAAAATACCAGATCAATTATCTCTTGAAAATGCACTGATACACTTGCTTTGTCAAGATTCAGATGATTAGTAGAGTTATGAATAAGTTCTGATACCTTGTTCAAGCGCATCTGTCCCAACAACAGTCAAAGACTCAAAAACATTACTCCACATGACATGAAGACTAAAAAAATCAGAAATGCATGAAGCAACAGCATGTTACATTAGAAGCTTTGAAATTAAACACAGAATCAAATAAAAGCTTGTATATCTTCACCTGCTTGGCACGCTTGCCAAAAACAAAGAGCATCGCATCAATAACATTGCTCTTACCACTCCCATTTGGGCCAACCACTGCCGAGAAACTCTGTCACAATATTAAATATTTCAGTGTTCAATACATACTCGATCTAAGGGCATCAACCAAATGTATGGGTGTGTAACCTATTAAGGATGTGGAACAGTAATAAAACAAACATGAACTTGAACAAAAATTGTGAGAAAAAGACTGCTTTGAACAAACAATTATAGAACAGTGTATCAACTAGCTCAAACTTCAACACTCCTTTATTGCAAACAAAATACCATATGAAATCTTATTTGTGTCTTACTCTTACACATAATCACACTTGTCACAAATATAAACCTTTGCTCAGTTTAGCACAAAACTACATGGACTTTGAACAAATAATTATAGAGCAATGTATCAACTAGCTCAAACTTCAACGCTCCTTTATTGCAAACAAAATACCATATAAAATCTTATTTGTGTCTTACTCTTACACATAATCACACTTGTCACAAATATAAACCTTTGCTCAGTTTAGCACAAAACTACATGGACTTTTAACAAATAATTATAGAGCAGTGTATCAACTAGCTCAAACTTCAACGCTCCTTTATTGCAAACAAAATACCATATGAAATCTTATTTGTCTTACTCTTACACATAATCACACTTGTCACAAATATAAACCTTTGCTCAGTTAAAAACACAAAACTATATGGAGAATAAGTTGGAAACAGTACCAGTGACGAGCTTAGAGCAAAGTTGTCATTTATCTAGATAACTATAATTAGGCAAAAGCCACTAAAAAGACAATAGCATGGACACCCCAATGACAAGAAATTTTACAATATTTATGCATCAAACATCAACAACTTCTGTCTAAAAGGATGCTTGGAAAATCATCAATGGACAACAGATGAATTGCAATAACAAAATTAGCATTGAAGAGAAGCATGTCTCTACTTAGAAAGCAATGTGCAATCCATGTTCCCACAACCCCCAGCAGCTGTCAAGTAATGAGATGAATTTGCAGGAGCAATTTGTCTTTGAGAAAAGCTGCACGGAGGAGTAAGTTGAAGAACAATATGGTGGGAAAGGACTTTAAGTTTGAAATGAAAGTAAACAATCTTAAATTTTTTATTTGACCAACAATCACAGCAACCTACAGAACGAAATAAAAAAAGTATGTTGATTTGGAAACAATTAAGTAGATTGATGGACTCAATGTTACAACAAGTTAGAGTAAAAATAAGGAGGACACAAACAAATCTAGCAACCTGAAATGAAAATATAAAACTACAACTAATTGATATAAAGTGAGAAGATAAACCCTTTCAAGAAACTGTATATATATAAAGTGACGAAATGCAAAACAATCCAATCTAAAGAAAAGAAGTTCATGTGCTGAAAGGAAAGAGCCAGTTGACAAACCAAAAGAACAGAGGATGGGAGATGAAGAACAAGAATTTAAACTATATAGTGAAAACAAGAGGGGGACAAGCATCATAACAGAGCCAATGTGAAGCCTGGTGATATAATTAGGATAATGACCTAGGCTAAGAGGACCCAGGTGGAAACAATGAATTCCTTCAAATAACTTTCCTAACATTCACAACTGACAATCTTCCCTCAAGATTTAGAGAGAACATATCTCATTAAGATTGATCATGTTCATAGTTTCAGATTAAGAATGACAGCCAAATCTGAGGAATCATTTAACCAAATTTCCAGCTCATCAAGACGAATCCCAATTGCCTCTGAGCCACCTCAACAAAAGGAGACCTTCAATCACTTCAATATAATACTTCGATGGATATGACTGTATGTTACTATAGAAAATCCAAATTAACTATATACTAAGTTACCATATTCGCTCTGGCAACCCGACATTCGGCATTCGATTCATCCAAAATTCAAATTCGTATCAAATTCGTGTTTTGACAGTGTAATTCGTCCAAAATGCATTAAAACGGACCCTGGATGAATTTGATCGAACCCGTAACAAATTTACAAAATGCCATCCGAGCCTAGACCGAATTTCAAAGCGGTTTAGCGAATTTAGGTCGAATTTGGGGGAATTTCACCTTCGTTTGACTTTCAACGCTTTTTTTTATTGTTTTTTAATTGATTTGTTTCGCTTTACACCCTAAAGCGTCGCGTTTTTTTCTTATGCAGCGGTTTTAGTGAAACGTTTTTTTGATTGGTTTGTTTGTTTGTATGCGCGGTCTTCATCCTATCTTCATAGCAGCCACAATATCTTCATACTGTATGCGCGGATTTCTAGCGTTTGTTTGTTTGTATGCGCAATCTTCATATTGTATGCGCGGATTTCCAGCAGCCACGATATCTGTTATTTAGAGCAGCCACGACACTGTCTTCACTCTTCTAGCAGGCACGACATCTTCTAGCAGCCACGACATTTGGTATATCCAACAGCCACTACACAATGAGCACAAGTGATGCAGTTCTAAACATATTGTCTTCCACTTCCAGCAGCAAGAGTTCCAGACAGTAAACATACATCTTCCAGCAGCAGGAGTTGCAGACACAGACTCGAGTTTTTTGCAGAGGTAGGTTAACCGTTATAACTTATACTTATGCATTTTCTCATTCTGTTTTCATTTTGCTTATTTAATATTTCAATTTTTGTTTGTTTTTACTAATTTTTTTACTTTGTTTTTAAATTAAACAAGTGTTACAATGCTTCTAGTTCTGATGATTGCGTGATTGTCTGCTGAATCGGAGGTTTTTTTAACAATTTTTCTTACAAGGTCTAATGAGTTTTTTTGTTGTGTGTTGTTTGTAGATTCAGACTCAAACAATGGCTGCAAATGCTTCTAACACTGAAAGCTCCTGCTTCAAAATTGACAAACGCTCTCCACTATGGAAATATGTGGAGATGGTTAAACCAATGCCAGGTGGAGGAGGTTATGTGTGGATTTGCAGCCACTGCAAAGAGGAATCTAGTAGCTCTTACAATAGAGTGAAAGCACATTTGTGCTTTATTTCTCAACAGGGCATTAAATTTTGTACAGGGAAACCAAGAGTTAATGGGGTTCTTCCTAAAACCTTACTTCCAAACCACATTGTGAACAAATACATTCAAGAGCAAAAACAAGCAGACGAAGCAGCTGGGAAGGCAAGTTCTCATCCTTTGCAAGATGCTAGGAGAAAAACAAAAACATTAGCTATGTCTTCAACTTGCACTCCCAATGAACCACCAATAGAGGGCCATCCATTCTTGCGTGCTCCTCAAGAACCAATTGCAAAGAAGAGAGCAATGGGGCCCTTGGAAACATCATTTCAAAATGAAGCTAGAGACATTGTCGAGGAAGCCATAGCGAGATCCATCTATGCATGTGGATTGGCGTTTAATGTTGTTCGCTCACCATATTGGCAAAAAAAGGTGAGATCAATTAATGAGGCTCCAAAGGGGTTCAAGGGCACGCGTTATGAGAAGGTGTGCACCACTTTATTGGACGAAGAGGTGATCAATGTAGAGGCTTCCATGCAGCCCATTAGGGATTCATGGATTGAAACAGGTGTGACCATAGTATCTGATGGATGGAAAGATGCGAGAAATCCCCTTTGGTCAATGTTATTGCAGTGTCCACAAGAGGTGCAATGTTTCTAAAAGCTGTGGATTGTGAAGGAGAGGTGAAGGATGGTCCTTTCATTGCAAATATTCTCATCGAAGCCATTGAGCAAGTT
>MU224300.1:270312-287890 GCA_018584345.1 Thuja plicata
ACAGCAGAATGATGAAGATTTTTTTGATGATTTTTGATGATATTTTGATCACTGATGACTGATTCAGTGATTATTAATGTTGGCATTATTGTTTTTGAACCGAAACATTGATATGGTGGTGTATATTTGCATTTTGTGTATGGTGTTGTTTTTTGGTGAATGAGTTACTTTGGATTTTAGATAAAGCTGTGTATTAGTTTTTTACACTAACATTTCAAAGAAACAAGAAGACAGGGTACAGGGAATTTCTGAACCAATTCAAAATAAGAGTAATTGACCTTCATATGAAGGTGATTTTTTCATAAATTCCAACCACTTTTAGTGGCTTGGATATCAGTTACATTCGTGGTTCCATTGACAGTTGGGTTGCATGTATGTGACTAAATTATTTCATTTCATGTTCAAATGACAATAACAAAATGCAAATATACACCGGATCCAAATGAACCGTATATTTGCATTTTGTTATGTCATTTGAACCAAAAAACAACACCATACACAAAGTGCAAATATACACCGGATCCAAATGTCATTGTAGGCTCGGGAATAAATAATGAAACATATCAAATTTTCTACTACTACTGTGGTACACCAAACACAATGCTCTCTTCACCTTCTTTTTTGGTGGCATCCATGATGTACTGGCTTACAATATAGTCTGTGTGAGCAATGTAAACTACCCCTTCCACACATTATTCTGCTGTAAGTATCTCCTCCCTTGGCTTTTAAGTTTTACCACTAAAAATGCCTTCTCATGATGCTCACTGGTGGGAAAATTCATAACAAAAACCCTAGAACATGGATTTGTGATACAAATGGCATACTGAAATCGCAAGTTAACATCCAGTAAAGCAAAGAAATTTTATGTTTTGACAACAATAAATAATAATATGCCACGGATATAAGGTTCCTTCCCAAACCTTTGAATTCTTCACTGCTACTTAGCTTATAGGATATATCATAAACCATATAGCCTTGCCTTCCAAAATACATCTATTTTAGCGCCATGTATTGGATGAGCATAACAAGCACTTGAATTCTGAAGTACTGCTTAGCGTATATCACAGATCATGAGCCTTCCTTTTAAAATGCATCTATTGTAACACCATTTATTGGTTGATAGTGGAAAACCCCTGGATTCAAATGTATCGTTTAGTTCATATCACAAATTTTATAACCTTGCCTTCTAAAATGCATCTATTGTAAAATATTGATGAGCATACATACATCTCATGTTCTACTCACAGCCCACAATCTTCACAATGTTGCTAAATATAAATGCTCGTCTTAAGAGAGCGAGTATAACACTAAATGTATACATACTAGTACAACACACATAATTACACACTGGTCTAACGCAATGCAAACCTTATCACAACTTCCTGGAGGGACAATAATGTTTTTTTATACTAACATTACCACTGAGCTGCCTCGCTAGTTTCCCGGTGATCAGAGGCGGGGGTTTGTGATACAAATGGCATACTGAAATCGCAAGTTAACATCCAGTAAAGCGAAGAAATTTTATGTTTTGACAACAATAAATAATAATATGCCACGGATATAAGGTTCCTTCCCAAACCTTTGAATTCTTCACTGCTACTAGTACAACACACATAATTACACACTGGTCTAACGCAATGCAAACCTTATCACAACTTCCTGGAGGGACTCTAATGTTTTTTTTATACTAACATTACCACTGAGCTGCCTCACTAGTTTCCCGGTGATCAGAGGCGGGGGTAGCTCGTTGGAAACGTAAGCATAAAAGGAACAACATAATCCAAAAAAATATGCAAAGTAAGTAATGCTTTTAGATGAACAAATAGGGATGAACCAACAGATTTAACTTTCATATTCTGCCCTCATCCTGTGACAACCTTCAGATAGATTAAATTCATGACTTTTCAATTGATTTATCCTATGAATTGAAAGGTTAATGGAGTGATCTCCCGATGACGTGGGTTTTTTTGCGCAGTGGAACCGTCGGAATAAAAATAACAAGGCAATCAATCCGAAAAATTTGACCAAAGTAATTCATTCATCAAATTGAAGATTACATACCTTGTGAAAGGGGCCAACCCTCTGTTCTCCGGCGTATGACTTGAAGTTCTCCATGATCATTTCTTTGATGAAGAGCCTCTCTCTCGGCTGGTTCGAAGGGTCACTGCTGGTCCCATTGCAGTCCATTGCAGTTGAATTATCAGAAGATCTTACGGTCTTTAATGATTGCTGGTACTTTGGCTGCCTATGCTTCTTATGGCTCTCGAACAGACACTTGTATATGGATCTGGGATGCTCGAACAGAAGATGAAACTACTGGGCTTAAACAACTGGATCGAGCTAAACAACTAGGCGCTCTGCTACTGCTTAATCCGAACCTTGAACCGTTCCTTCCACCTTCGCTAAGGACCTAAGGAAATTTGAGGGAATGTTGTCGGGTTGGCCTTTCGAGCGGGAAAATGCAGTGAAGACAAAGGGAAATGAAGTTTGAAATTTTTTTTTAGAGGATAGTGAATGAATGGAAGAAAGATTTTAATAATGCAAAGCAGCCTATGGGACCCCCTAGAAAAAGCAAACATCTCTTGTGAGAACATTAGACCTTTTGTAACTACTTCTTTATGTCTACTCGACAGTTAATTTTGATCACTAAGTTTGATGTCATGTCTAGTTGTGTTTTTTTCAAAAAGAGCACCTAATAGTCTGCTTCTAAAATCTCCTCATAGTTCGAGTGGATGTCGTTGTATGTTGGACACTCCATGATAAAATGTCGTTGTCTCAATCACACCCATGTTGCAAAATAAAGATATTCTCTCCTCCCACTCTTCCTTAGGTATCATCCATCTACCCGTTTCACACCTCAGATGATGAAAACTTGTCCTAAGTTGCACTATGAGCATTTTAGCTCTCCACTTGATATTTGCTCCTATGTATGTTTTCTCCTCGTGATCTCCCGTGGGGTTGAATTCTTTGATATAATATTCTTTTTTGCGTCCATTTTGCTTTGACCATATGAGATTTCTGATTTTTTTCTTCACAAACTTTTTTATTTCATCATTGTTATCTGGGCATTCATGCATATTAATATTCCACTTTTTCACCCATTTGACATTTTGCTTCATCCATGTGTTCTTTCTCCTGTCAAGTCTTTCCTCTATGATCAATTTAGGCCAACTTTGTTTTTCCATACCTTGAGTTTTCTTTAAATAGCGTAATAGTCGAACCCTCGTCGAAGCCTCTAAAGGGAGCTTAACAAGTGCAGAGGGGAGCGTACCAATAGTCTCTATAAGAAAAGATAATTTTAAAGTTTGCGAGGCTAAATATAGTCTATGGGACAACCTGTGAATTAAGTCAAATATAGTAAATTGATTCTCTTTTTATGCAAGTTGATGATGAGTGCCCCCAACTTCTCAATGTACTCCTCGCTGAAAAGTTATGCCAAGAGTTAGCACTTAAGATATTCACAAATTAGTCCATTTTGTCCTTGTATGCATCACACTCTACAATAAAATGTTGTTCAGTTTCCACATTTCTAGAATTGCAAAAAGTGCAAACCCTCTCTTCCCATAATTTAACTATTTAAAATATATATTTGTCTTCTTGGTATTAACAAAGCTCTTTTTTTATTGAACGATGTCTTCTCAATTCAAATACATAGGAGCAAATATTAAATGGAGAGCAAAAATGTTTATAGCGCAGCTTAGGACAAGGTCTCATCAGTTGAGGTGTGAAATAAGTAGATAGATGATACCTAAGGAGGAATGGGAAGAGAGAATATGTCTATTTTGCAACATGGGAGTGGTAGAGACAAAGAGACATTTTATCATGGAGTGTCCTACATACAACAACATTCACTCCAACTATGAGGATATTTTAGAGGTGGGCAAATTAGGTACTTTTTTTTTAGAAACACAGCTAGAAAGGACAGTAAACTTGTTGATCAAAATTCATTGTCGAATAGCAGACTTAAAGAAGAAGTTTCAAATGGCCAAAAAACTGGCACCCCTGTCGGGGGTGCGTGCTATTGCAGGGGGTCCCATAGGATGCTTCGTCCTCGCAGACGTTATTAAAATATTTCATTCATTCTCGGTATTAACAAAGCCCTTGTAGAATTCGTTAAGTGTTAAAGGGTCAAAAAGTGGTCATTTCAAAGTGTGGTGATACCTACTTAGAGATGCCCCAATAATCGTGTACTCAAAATTGTCAGTACTAATGGACAAATATCTCAATAGTCATGCACAAATGTCTCAATATTGGTGCACAAATGGGCCAATTATAAACCAAAAAAGCTTTAAAATGATCTACTATTGGTACATGTGAAACTTATTAATGGGCTTTTAGTTATCAATTTTTTTGCTCCTTTAAAATTTGTAATTAAGGGGTCAAGTGTGCATGTAGTGCACAACTATTAAAATGTTCATTTTCCCTACCTATATTTTGAAAAAAAATTAAAGGTATTTATAATATCATGCTTATTTATTATTTCACTTATAAAATATTATTTTATTATATTACAATTAATATTTAATTATTATTGGTATATATATTTTAAAAGAAATGGCCAAGACATCATGAAACTATTTTAATTATCTTAAAGTAATTTTATTTTGCTTTAAGTTATATTTTACAAATATAAAGATACTTAAATTATTATTATTATTATTATTATTATTATTATTATTATTATTATTATTATTATTATTATTATTATTATATATATATATATATATATATATATATATATATATAACTTTTTCTTAGTATAATTCTTTTATTCTATTTCTAAATTGAATTGTTTATTCATTTATTTACTGGTTGGGTTAGCAACCAAGTTGTTTATATCAAGATGTTCATGGGCCCCTACTATTCTATGGCTAGTTAGACCTCATGCATGAATGCACACCCGAAACTATTAGATGCCCTACCATTCTATAGGCAATTCCCAACCATCACCCTATGCTTTAGATTATGTCAAGAATATAAATTATTCTATTGAATGAAGAGACTATGAGAGCTTCTTGATCAAATGCTCAGGGATCAATAACGAATGTTGTGCAATTGCCTCAATATATAGAGTCCTTACGTACATCCAAAGACTTCTATAAACTTATCATACAAGACTTACATTATTAGAAATAAAGGGAAAAAATAAAATAAAAGTGAAAGTGAAAATTTGGAACTCATAAATAAAATTAAGAAAATTATTTAAATATGTATGATTAAAATTATGAAATTATTATTTAGAAGGGAAGTGGGAGACTTAGAAGAAAAATAATTAAATAAGTAATGTAATGGAGTTGGAGGGCTCCACATTTTTAGGATGGCCCTCAATGGGTACTTTCAAAAAAATTGTAGTGCGGGTTTCAAGTCAGGCTCTTTCCTGAAACAAATTGGTGGCAGTGCTCTAACATAGATCTCAAAGAGGGCAATTTTTTTGTCCAACAGTAAGGGGTTGGGTGGTCCATATCCTCCCTTGACATTTTCGAACAATATCTTGCTTAGGACATAGTCCTCTTCCCTTCCTTGGGATGCATTGCATTAGACTTAGCTAGTTGCGACATGGTGACACCACATGCATTTAAGCATTTGGGTTTAGTCCCCATGTTGTTCCCCAATAACATACCTTTGGGAAAGTCATTGTCACATGTCCTGAATAACATTCCCCTATTTAGAGGTCCCTTCAATCCAAATGTTCCTCTTTGCAAGCCCCTGGTCTTGGGGCTTTATTAAAGTGGTTTAATATTGATAGACCACTAGAATAAAGCCCTGGGACTAGATGGATAGACAACTCTATTTTTCCAAAAATATTGAGGCTTTGTTGGTTTTCATGTTTGGAGGGCTCTAGAGAAATCTAGGAGGAATGGTACCATGCTCAAGTAGTTTAATACCACTTTTTAAGCCTCCTTCATTTGCAAAATTTGCTTCTCTCTCTCTCTCTCTCTCTCGCTCTCTCTCTCTCTCTCTCTCTCTCTCTCTCTCTCTCTCTCTCTCTCTCTCTCTCTCTCTCTCTCTCTCTCTCTCTCTCTCATGATTTATAAGATTTTTACAAAGGCCATCTCCTTAAGGTTGGCTAAATTAATTCCTAAATTCATCTTTGAAGAGCAAGGCAATTTTGTGCCAATGAAGGAAATAGAAAAGGAGGCTCTAATAGCTCCTGAAGTTCTCCATTCTATTAAACAACATTGACTACAAACCATGATAGTCAATATTCACACATTAAGGGCTTATGATAAGGTGAAATAGCAGTTTCCAAAGTTCATCCTCCTAAATTTGTATTCTCTCAAAAATGGAACCTTTTTATGTAGCTTAGTGGCTAACCATTTTGTCCTTGTCAATGGAGTTCTAAATGGATTTTTCTCCTCCAATCAAGTAGTAAGGCAAGGTGACCACATATACCTTTTCTTTTCATTATTCTTTCAGAGGGTCTAAGTCGGACAATTGCAACTCACCAATCTCTGGCAAGTTGTAACAATCCCAGTCACTCACATTTTATTTATTGATGATAATATTCTTTTTTATTGGGCTTCTTTAAGAAAAGGTAAAATAATCAAGAAGGTAATAGATTCATATTGTGACATACTGCCCTATAAATTAATATTGCCAAGTCAAAAATATTTTTCTAGAATTGTTTGTATTCAATCTCAAGTAAGTTGGCTTCTTATTTGGGATTTACGAAAGCTACTCTTCCTTTTAAATATCTTGGGATTTCATTATTTTGAGGACACAATAAGGGTGCTTATTGGTAGGGGATAGCTTCATCCATGCGATTATCTTTTGGTTGTCACTAGCAAGAGGACTACTTATGAGTAAGATAATTCGAGCTCCAATCTCTAATTATATTATGTTGGTCCTTTGAAGCCCAGAGGGTATTCTAGCTGATTTAGAATCCAAAATTAGAAACTTCTTGTGGAAGGGGAATAAGGATGAGAAGAAGAGAATTTCGTTGTTGGCTTGGGATTCTATTTTATCTCCAAAATCTTCGAAGGGAGTGGGGGTCCATTGTTTGGAATCAATAAATCTTGCTTTAGGGGTTGAGTTGGTTCAGAAGGATTTTGCGAGCCACAAATCTAAATGAACCTCCATCATTACTTCCAAATACCTAAATTCAAATTTAGTAGATAGAATATTTACAATGTCAAATCCCTTAATGGGTTCAAGCATGTTGAACTTCATGGCGAAGTCCAAACAAATATTCTCCCCAATTTGTCTTGGTTATTTCATGATGGATGTAGAGATCTCTGTTGGGATCATCCTTGGAATGGTTTTCCTTCCATTTCTAAGTTTGAGGAGCTTCGATAATCAAGAATAATTTTACAACAAGCTTGGCGTGTTAGGGTAAAATATTATTAGTTAATTAGAGAAGTAGAGGTTGTTTAATTTGTGCAGTGGAAGGATTTTTCATTCTTTCCCATGTATCCTACTCAAGGAAGCTTCTTGAAATATATTTTTAATCTGAGAAACATGAACTACATTAATTCAAAAGATGGCATAATCTAGACCCAATCTCTTATAGGCAACTACACAATAAAACAAGGTTGTATTTCATTCTCAAGTCAAGTTCAAAGTCCCAAGTTGAGGCTCTTTGATTTTTGTTGGTCAATGTAATCCTCCTAAAATTGAGTGATTTTACTTGGCTAGCTTTATAAGGTAAGTTTTTTAGAAGTAAAAGATTGATAAGTAGGAGATTGGGGGCTTAAGGGGATTTATAATGAATGGTTCATAAGGCACAACACTTTTTGAAGGATTTGCAAGTGTGGTTGCAAGAAAAGTGGAATTAACCTCGGAGGAAAATCTATGGATAAGAATGATTTAGTTGGAGTAGTACTGGGATGGGAGACCTCCTGGGAGGTCTTAGTGCTTCACCTCTTTGAGCATCACCTATATGAAATGAATCTTAAGTGCTCCATTCATTCTCATGAGAGATGGTTCTTGTGAACCACTACTCATGAAACATGGGTCAATGAGTTTGACTAAAAAAGTACACGATTGAATCTTGATAGAAATATCACAAGTGAAAGATTAACAATGTTGGGAATAATGTCTTCCTTCTAGTATGTCTTTTGCATACTAAAAATTCAAGGACATAAATCACCTCCTTCTCTTTTTCTTGTTTTTTCATTCCTATTGGATGTGGTTGTTAAATAAACTCTATCAATCCTCTCTATTGCAAAAGGATCTTTCTAGCTTATTCCAATCTTAGTTGATGCTACACAAGGATTCTTTTTTTTTTAAGCCGTTTGGAGAATGGCACATACTTGTGTGGTCTAGAATTTGTGGTGGAAAAGGAATAAGAGGGTTTGAGGAAGGAAGAGAATCTCATCCATGTGGTCATAAAAAAAATTGAATTGATTATTTCATAATCTATAATAAGCCTATGATTTGAGAAAAAAAAACATTGTCTCCACTTTTACGTTGTGGGATTCTCAAATATTGATAGGGTGAAGTTATATAATTTTTCCTTTTAAAGTTAGTTTACTATATAGCATGGTTCAAATGTTAATTAGAAGGAGATATAATGGAAACCTCCAAAGATTGTTTTTATTAAGTTAAACTTTGGTGGAGAAACAAAAGGGAATTGTGAGGGTTGGTTGTACCTTCAAGGATCATAAAGACTATATGACTGTGGTCTTGTCATCCAAGATCATAAACGGTTCAAATAATGTGGCTGAGGCCTCAACTTTGTTAATAGGGTTAAGATCAACAATTCAATTGAAAGTGGATAGACTGGTAATTGAAGGGGATTTTATGAATATCATCTCAGGGCTCAAGAATATGGAGGTTTTCAACTAGGAAATTAAGTACATGCTTTAGGAGGCTTGGGAAATTCTGCCACATATTCCATCATATCATATTATTCATTACTTTAGAGAAGTGGATAGGATGGTTGATTACTTGAAAATAAAGGTTGCTCCCTTGAACTAAGAGAACATAGTCTTTCAAGAGAGGATCTTATGTTTGACTCATCTATTGTTGTGTCGTTAATCAAGAATCAACTTAAATATTAATTTTTTAAAGTGATGTGTGTAGCATGATATAATTAATTACCTCTACTTCACACATGATATTATTTCTAACATTGAAGGGGAATATTTCCTCAATTAACAAAGTAGCCAAATATATCTTTGAAGTGATGTGAAGGACATGCCTTTAAAAAGGGGTACATCTAAAAATCATCCAAGTCTCATAGCTCTCTGGGTAATTATTGTCCTGAAAGATGTGGCATTCGTTAGTGTCATGGATGTTGTTTGAGTGTCGCCAATACTTGGTTCATGTCTTTTCATCTGCGGTTTTCATTAATTATAAAACTAGGTAGTGCAAATTGAAATCTCTCAAATTTTCCAAGTGTGTTGGGGATGTTATGAAACACATATTTTCTAACGTTTTGGGTCACTATTTTAAAAAAACTACTATTCTATCTCTTCCTAAGTTGGATTTTTTAGGATATGTTTATCTTGGGAAACCCCTTCTACCCAAGGGAGAAAAACCGAACAATTCTTTTCAAATATATCAAATACAATGGTGTAAAAATTGCACTTGAGAAATATGCCAAGAAGGTAGAATATAATAACTTAAGCAATGAATCTACTAAATAATCATCAAGGAATAAAATAATTAAATCAATGAGGAGAGTTTCTCTCCTTTTATACAAATCTAGGAAAAACTTCTACTTGAGTTGGCCTAGTAATTTTAATTTTTGTTTATAATTAATCTTAACTTATTATCTGGCCAACTGGGTAATACCTCCCAAAGCTAAAACATCAACACTCTCTCTTAGCTAGGGAGGTATAACAAGGTTGTCTTTGAGTCCCAATCAATGGTATCATATCTTTCCATGGATTCTCTCAACACGATGTCCACAATGGCTATACCCAATTGTGGAAAGCACAACTCAAGAGATGTGTACTATACAAGGACTTACACCTCATATTTCTCTATCTCAGAGAAATATACACTAAAAGGGGTTTCACCTCGTATTTCTTTATCTCTGAGAAACATACAATACAATAGATCTTTATGATCTTTTCTCTCTCTGAGCAACTCTATTTTTCTAAGGAATGTATGGAACCCATAACTCCCTCTTGATCCCTGCACCAATGCCAAAAAATTGGAATCCTTCGAAAGTGTACTCCCCTCCATTATGTGATCTTAAAACCTTGATCTTTTCCCAAAAAGGTTCTCAATTTGTGCTTTGAATTCTCAGAATCTATCAAGGACTTCCTCAGATTCCTTGGATTTTACGAAGTAAATCCAAGTCTTTCAAGAACAATCATTGATGAAGGTCACGTATTACAAAAATCCACTCACTGATGCTACAAAAATTGGTCTGCACAAGTCTGAGTGGATGAGATCTAAAATCAACTTTGATCTACTATCATCATTATGGAAGGGACTCTTGGTATTCTTACCTAGTGTGCATCCTCTACAGATGCCATCATGTTCTATACCGAGCTTCAAAATACTAGTAACAATCTTCTCCATAGAGTGAAGGGCTATATAACGTAAGTGAGCAATTGTCCTATGTCGTAACTCACTCGGACTGATAGGTTCATGTACAAATGCCTAAATTGATTGAATTAACAATCTATAAAGGCTCTCTTGATGAATGCCAATCACACAAGCTGAATTTTTGTTGGATTTATTAGGCCACGCAAGAACCTTTCCTTCAAAGAATCCAACCATGTATCATGTGTCTTCAAAGGTTGAAATGGAGACAAGATTGATTTTGATCCCTGGTATGAACAATAAATTGTTCAATTGAAGAAGGATACCCAAATCTAGTTGGAAGGAAGTAGCCCCAGTTCCCTTTATAGCATAACTAGCATAATCTCCAATTATAACCTGTAAAATAGACTCTTTCTCTACTAAGTTTGTAAGATGCTCTTTGTAGCATGTAATGTGATGTGAATCACCACTATCTATTACCCAAGTATCAATACTAGTTGGTACATTACTTGAAAGAGCGGAGATGAATAGGAATCCTTCTAAATCATCTTTTGAATATCTTGACTCCTTCTGAGACGACTCTTCATCAATGTATGCAATCGAAGCATGTTGTTTTAGCTTTAACTTACAATCTCGACCATAGTGTCCATACTTTTCACAATTGTAGTACTAAATATGTGAAACATCCTTTTTTGATTATGGAACAAAGTCTACTTTTGTGTATCTCTTTCTCTTAAATTTGCCTCTTTTTCCTTCTCTTCCTTTTCCTCTTATAGCACGTGTGGCCTGAGCTTTACTTTTTTCATTAAGGAGTTACACCCATTTCCTCTCGCTGTCAGTCAGGTTTCTTCCTAAATATAGTCAATCTGTAGGCGGTCAAATTTGGGTAATTTGAATCTTTCACCGATGCTTTGAATGAAAGGTTCCCAGGATTGGGGAAGACCATTTAAAGGCAACATAACAATATCTCTATTTGCAATTGTATCCCCAATAATGTTCAATGTATCTCTCAATTCAGTGATCTTCATAATGAATGAAATGACTGACTTCCCTCTAGTCATTTTTATATGATTGAGTTGTCTTAGGGTGAGGGCCCTACTGGTATTGTTGGTCTCATACAAACCTTTTAGTGAATCAAACATTTATTTCATTGTCTTCATCTTGGAGATGATCAATACCACGTGGTCCTTTACGAAGTCTATCATGATCTTTATAGGCTTCGTACCATTTTTATTCCGTTGGATTTTCTCTGAGTCTTTTGACAGCTCTGACACATTATCTTCTATGAATTCTAGAAGATCATTCTCTTCTAAGGTAATGAGTACCCTAAACTTTCAAGAGTTGAATTTTGAAGCCCCATAAAACCTATCTTGTACCTTGACACCGTTCACCATATTTTTTCCTAAATAAATAATGGTCTCCCACATAACCCTAAATTATGCTTAGTCAAATTTGGTCAGTTTTTCCTAAACCTTGTCCTTGATACCATGTTATTTTTTAGGTAAGATATGATAGTAAGTAGAGAAATAAACATATAATAGTGAAAATATATATGTTTATCCCAGGTTAACCCTTCTACTCAAGGGAGAAAAACCCGACAATTATTTTCTAATATATTAGATACAATGGTGTAGAAATTGCACTTGAGAAATACACCAAGAAGGCAGAATATAATAACTTGAGATCGTCTTCAAGGAATAAACTAATTAAATGAATGAGGAGAGTCTCTCTACTTTTATACAAATCCAAGAATAACTTCCACTCGAGTCGACCCAGTAATTTTATTTTTTGTTTATAATTAATTTGACTTGTCATCTGGCCGACTAGGGTGATACCTCATGAAGCTAAAACATCAACAATAGGGAGATAGATTATCTTCCACACATCCTCGTTTCATACAAACACACTTATACAAAAATCATATAAGTATACACACATGTCACTCTTTCTCCCTCAACTATTTATCTTTTACTTATACCATCCTTGCACTAGAAAAAACCTGAAAATTGGCTAAGCACCTTAATTGAACACAATTCAAATCAGGTCAACAACTAAACATTATTGCGATAGAAAGGGATGAAAATTTAACCACAAAATGTATTAATTGGGACCAAAATAAATATTATACATGTTACTCTTCATACTGCATTCACCAAAGCATATTATAAAAGTGTAAACATTTGATGTCAGCCAAACCTAGAGTAAACACCATCAAACTTTGCAACCATGCTTTTGAAACGCGAAAACTCATGGAAACTGAATTCAACAAAGATGAAACATTATAATCACAATTCCAAAACCTTAGCACAAGGATCCAACACACAAAGAAATGCATTTAGTATTCATTTCACACAGGAAACTCTATCAAATATTTTCATACTCAGATAAACACCAATTCTTCTGAACTACAATCTAAAGCCCAAAAACTTGAGTCTAATAGATCCAAATATTTCTTAACAACTTATCTAAACAGCATCAATAAATTTGCAACATAGAAGAAATGTGGAGCGTATCTCTCAAAACCACTACATAGGAAACTCAATATCAATTGCACTAGAACTAGTCACTAATGACAACATAAACATGTTGACATAAATGACACACCAATAACTCAACCAATTACTAATTTTGCTCAAACCTACAACAATATAAGCATATTGATGTTTAAAATTTTGTGTAGATGTAGCCATGATGGAAGTTGCATGTGTAGGAACATCAGAGAGAGATGTAGAGATAGGCATGGGCATATCAAACTAATTTGGAGGATTGGAATATCCAATCATTTTGGTATATCCTTTTTCATAGTGTTTTCATTCAATATGTGAGAACTACCTTCTAAAAATTCTACCACCGTGTTCATTATTTTGAATCAACCTTCTTAGACCTCCAATTAAGGGGATTGCCTCTCCTCCCAAGTTTTCTTGACTCACAAATCATTGAAGTTTTTCCAATTGCTTGGCAAGTTTCCCCAATTATTCTTTAGACACTCGATTAGAAGAGTTATCCTTGTCATGAGAAGTATTATAGGAGAAGGGTTCTAAAGAATGTTAGGAATCATACTTACTAGATTAAGGGGGGGATTCAACCAAGATCCTAGGGAATAGCTTAATCAAGTCACGCTCAATACCCTTAGTAATTGAACATTGGGAAGTGATAATTTTATAACTTCTTCTCATTGGGACATTAGATTCAATACAAGTGGTAATGAAGCTCATACACAAGAAATATTAGGCTAAGAGAAGTGATTTATGCCCTTAAACAAGTGTAAATAATAATTCAAATAGTTATAAAAAAAAAAATGATAAAATAATGTAACTTACAAATTAAATGATTTATTGACTACCTATTTAAGCAATCCAAGTACATAAGAGATGCAATTAAACTTAGATATAAACATCCAAATGTTATATTGAGAAACCCTCTTTAAAGAATAACTCAATTGGCCCAACTTCAAACGAATTGAGTTGGTGAGAGTTGGGCACAAATGGAATGAGTATTGAATTATTCTTTTTTTTATGAGTTTATCAATGCAAATAGACTAGCTTATATATATTTTTATAATAAATATCAAATAAGCCAAGAGATATCCTTCTCGAAGTGCCTAAACATAATTTTAACTCTAATTAAATTGTAAACATAACCTAATCTTATCCCCAACTTTATTTATACTCTAACCGTAATTTAAACCTAACCGTAAATGAAATAGTTTTCCTATATTTGTAATTGAACTTAATTTTCCCTAATGCAAATCTTAATTGAACTTTAATCTTCAGTGGCTAAACCCTAGCTCAATTTGAAAACTTGCCTTATACCTAACCACAATTGAACTCTAAGATCAATCCTAAGTAAACATGAGTTGTAACCCTAATTGAAACCTACTTTAATCTTAACCATATTTGAAACTAATTAAAATTGAAACATACTATTAAATTTAATTAAAATCCAAGATATTAAATTAAAACTAAATTAAAAATAACCTTAAAATTTAACCCTAATAGTAAACCCTACCTCAATAATTTCCTCTAATTGTAACTTAACTAATTTGTAATATGATCTAGCATAAGATTAATGTTAAACAAAATATAATTCACTTGTAGTATAGTTTAGCATAAGATTAATGTTTAATATGAACTTTTATCTAAATTTTTAATATTCTAGATTTAGAATTTATGAAGATGATGCTTGCAAAAAAAATATAATGCCTCTAGAATTCAAATTTATTATATCTGTTTAAAGTCGATTTTGAGGAAGCCTTAAAGAACAACGTTCAAACCTATATTTATAACTCCTATTTCCCCATTTAATCTATGATTTTGAAGAAGGAGGTTTAAGGAATGACCCATTACTTATAGAGAAACATGAAATTTATTCTCAAAAAACATCAATATGAAAATTTGTCATTTGAATATCAATATTGAGAACTATTAAGTTACAAATAATATTTACAATTTATATAAATGATCATAAAATAATTAGTGTAAGATAGTTTGAAAATAAAAATTATGATCAAGCATATTGATGGTGACTTATTACCAATTTTAATTCATTTAAGAACTCTCAAAATGTAATAAAATAAATAGTCTCTTTTGTCAAAATGCATAAAAAAAAATTTATAAATTTTTAATTCACATTTTGGATTATGCAAATGATATTATTGATGAGTTGCACTAGATCTGACTATCAAAAGGATTTTAGTAAATGAATGGTAACGTTGCTTTTAAGGTTGGCAAGAAAATATAAAAGCTTGATTTTTACACAACTTTGGAGTAAGGCTCGTAGTATTTGAATATGAGAAAAATAAATTGAATAACGTTACTCCTAAATTACAATTAATCCCAATTGTCCCAATTACAAGTATGAAAAGAAAATTCTAATTGTCCCCTCTGTTACAAGTATGAAAAATTTAATCTCATCCTTTTATTAAATTCCAAGAATGATGCACATTGATTTACAATAAAAATAAAAATTAGCTACAACAATAAAACAACAAAATTTGGCTTTTTCATATCCCTCGCTATTCATTCACTCTCTCTTGCATTTCCTCAACTTCCTTTGCCTTCTTTAGAGTCATCAATGCAACATTACATAGGTTTGCAATGTATTTTATTGGTTGTTCTCTATTATTTTTCCCTTCACAAATTTTGCAGCCTTCTTTAAACTCGGCACCTTCCAAATTTGGCTAAAGAGGTATTGCCTTCATTTAAAAAAAAATGTCTTTTTTGTTTTTTAAATCTTTTCATTTCTTTTATTTTTAGCACCACACACAACCATTCATTCCACTTCAAAGTTGCCCTATCATTTCAAAAAATAAAAATACAATTACCCAAGAAGAGGTGTTTGTTTCTCTAGCTATTTTTATTCAAATTTATCTTTTACAATCTGCACAAGGTGTCATTTGTCTTCCTGTTATTATGTGGAATGAAATATTTTATTGGTAACCTCTAAACAACAATTTTAAACTAATGAATATTCATTAATTAGATGTTGGAATAATTTCTTTTATTTAATCAACAAAGTTTATAATAAAATATTAATTGGATGCATATAATTGGCCAAAAATGATTTTTACTAATTTTCACCCAGATGTTCTAGCTAATATGAAACATTAAGGAATTAATTTTTCTGTAAAAGAAGATCTAAATAAACGATACCATTAGAGCTCTTTTTATAGATGATATTCCAATAGTAGCTACCTGTCATTTTAGATTCTTCATGTTGTATCTCCTCTACAACTGATTAGCTCATTCTAAAAGAAATTGTCGCAAGTACTGCTAGTTACTCCATCCACTATCCTATCACTTAATTTTTTAAAACATGCATATGATTGTCAAATTTTATCAAAAAAAGATAAATGTTTACAAAAAATTTGTTGACACTGTAAGAAGCCTCTTGGCTTAATAATATGGAGGAAGAACTAGATCTAAAGATATAAAATTGACAATAATCGGCATAAATAGTGAGCTACAAATCAAATATGTAAACTTTGAGTATATTTCTATAAAGAGAAACCAACGAGGAGCATATCATTGAAATTCAAACCTAAAATATGGGACTGTATAGCTAGGTGACGTAGTCTTAGAGGTTTTGATGTAAATATCAAAAATGGGTTTTGAATCAGGATGTCACTCAAATCATCTCCCCAAAAAATTGCAAAAAAGGTGTCAGACTATGTGGCTAAGCAGCTAATGACATGTAACTGATTGAATGTTTGATAATGCTGAGTTGAAAGATAATGCAGGTCAATAAATCAATTAATGGACTATATTGTCATTGATGTCAACTTGATATCATCTGTACGGTCATGTACATAATGCCAAAGACTTTAGAGAACCAAAGGAACCAAAGTTATGCTTTCAATAATGCATAAAAGTTAAGTACTCACCAAGTGACAAACAACACCAGCGGAGTGCACACTGACGGACAGAGCAAAGAAGAACAGTCATAGTGATACCCGACGATCAGAAGCATAGTGTTGCCCGATGAAGCAAACTACAGAATGCCCGACGAGCAAAGTCAGAAGGTTGCCCGACAACCAAAGATACAGAGTTGCCCGATGAGTAAAATTCCAATGATGTCTGATAGACGGAGATCACGAAGCTAACTGGAGTCTCACCGATGGATCAGTCATTCGTCGCTAATGACTAACTACAGTGGTGACCGACAGAACTGAGAGTTCAGAAAATGACAAAGTACCTAGCTGGCAAAGCTAAAAATAGACTTAACTGGTTGTATACTTTGTTTTATTCGACCAGAGATAAATGATTGATTTAAAGATGATTTGTATAGTTGGCAAGAAGATATCTACGAGACAAATCAGGAGTTATGCTTTAAATCTAATTGGCTGGATTGTTTATCACGCAAAGAATCAAGAAACAATGAATATTATATCTATATAAGAGACAAGCTTAATTCATTTTAAAAAAGGGGATTAAGGGGAGTGAATAGAAAGAGGATGTTGAAGAGAAACCGATGAAGAACAACTTCATGCAGTGCTGATCAAACAAGCTAAATGAAGAGCTAAGGAATTCTGCAGACACCGATGAACAGTGAGCACAGCATCACAGAGCAGAAAGTATGGAGCACAAGGATTGAATTGATACATTGGTCAGAGAGGTAATGTACTTAAATAGATATGAAA
>MU224300.1:299153-315121 GCA_018584345.1 Thuja plicata
TCATATTGATTTAATTATTAAGTCACTTATTATCTCTCTTTTACTTAAGCTAAACTTTAGGCATTTAATAATTAATTCTTTTATTAATTATTATTATGCAACCTAGATTTTCCCTTTAGGATTTCCCATTTAGGGTTTTGGTATCCTTTTATAAGGATTCCCTCTTTGTAAATTATTCAATTCGATGGTTATTAATTAATTGAGGATGTTATTGCATTAAGAGTTTTTTCTCCATTATTTGCAAAAGATGTTTCCTCTTCCATCAATCTGTGATTTTTGGCCTCCATAGCTTTTTTGCTTCTCTCTTTCTGTGACAGGTTTGCATGCAGGTGATTCTTGGGAGTTGTGGGTTGATAGTTTTCATCAACTCCAATATAAATTACGCTATCAAATGAGAAGAACCATGCATCTACATTAAGTGATGAGAGGAAACTAGAATGCCATTAAGCTTAACAATGCAAGAATGCATGCAAAATACTATGCAAGAAAGAACTATGAGTGCACAAATAAGCTCTAGAATGAAAATAACATTATAACTCTACTCCAAATCTTCTTGTTTTTGTGAGCATGGGAGCTATCCCTTTTATAAGAGATTCAACGAAATGAGTGGTTGAGATTAAGAAGCAAAAGGGAATGATCAATGGTGGAGATGCAAATTCCCTCAATCCATGTGAGCTAAGTGTAATGCATTTGATTGGTCAACCCTTGTGGAGAATAAGACAAATTGGTATTTTTTCTTTTATTTTTTTTATTTTGATTTTTTAAGTGCACACCCATGTGTGAATGGGTTAACTTTTTGATTTAAAAGGGACTTAGGACTTTTTTAATTTATCCCAATGTTTTATGTTTTTTTAAGATTTAGGCTTGGATGATTGATTATTTGATTCAAAGAGTTAGGATTAGGATTTTGAAAGAAAATTTGATTAAGTGTTGCATAATTAGAATCTAGCGATAATGTCTTAGATTTTAGAATTTATTAAGACTAATTAATCGGTAATAGGGGCTATAGGTTTGCTAGACCAGTTTTAGGTGATTAGATTTGCCCCTCTTTGACTAATGTGTGATCGAACTGGGAATACATTGGGTCAAAGAACGTGTGAAGCTTGATTGGATCAGGAAATAGCTTGATGTGAAGCGATGAAACTATCTCACAAATCAGAACCAATTCTAAACTTGATTGAACAAGGATCGATTCAAATTTGAAGATATTAGCTCCAAACTTGATTAAGAGAAGATTGATAGAAGATATTCGATTATATTAGTTATGGGCTTGATTGAGCGAAGACTGATAGAAGAGGTCGAGCATCCAACTTGATGTGAAGCGATGAAACTGAATGTTCGTCCTCCAAGCAGATTTCTTGATTTTGGACTGGGTTTGAATTATGAATCAACCTGATGAGGTGCAATGAGACTGATTGCCATTCAATTGATTGATTGGGATAATTGACTTGATATGAATCCCGATGAAGCCAATTACCAGATTGAGAGGAGTTATTAGATTGATATGGTGCGATGAACCTGATATGCCCCTAGATATTGAGATTTTTTATGCACAGTGATACGAATCACTTGATTGAGTTTGATTCCCCTAGAGATTGAACTTGTTGATGTGAATCAAATTGTTGATGTAATGGTACCGCTCCCTCGGGAAAAAAATTGAAAGGAGGGGAGGTACAAGCCCAACAGATCAAAAAGCATTGAGAATTGAGATGCGAGCCCATTTAAGGTCTGGTTGACCAAGTTTGACCAAGAGTTGACTTAAGTTGAATTTTTGGATTGAAGAAGGAAGTGTGCAAGAAAATTGATCAAGAGGAATCTCAAATCAGAATCCTGTGAGAAAGCGTCAGTGATCAACTGCATTTGTGAAAATAGGTTAAAATGCATTTTTGAGTATCAAAATGTCGTTAGATTTTGATTTTGGCCCTGAAAATGGATTCAGAGTGGTTCGATTAGCCAGGGGTACAATTTTCACGTCCATCGGGGCACTTTGAAAATTAGGTCAAAATCTCTATTCAAGGTTCAAAGGGGTCATTCAAATCATTTTCACTGTCCACATTTGAGTTTCAAGAAGCTTTAAGAGTGAAAATGGTGGTCCCAGTAGAAACTCATCATTTCGAGTGCATGCGACGGTACGAACGGCCACAAGACTACCTGCCTCCAGTAAGTAACCGATAAACTTCGCCTCCACATTCATTTTTGCAAGTTTTTTTTATACATTTTTGCATGTTTTTTACCATTTTTAGGTCATAGGTCCCGATTTGTCATATGAGCCGGTGAGAGGTCTCGTACGAAAAATCACAAAACTATCTTTTGTCAGTTGAGTCCAATAGTTTTATCGCACGAGGATCACCCATCTGTCACATGACAACATTCATAGAAGCCCACTTTGTCATTTGACTTTAGTAGATTTGTCGTTTCATAGTGTTTTGTCATTTCTCCTGTAATCTTGTCTCGTACGGATTTTGGTACCAGTGCCCCTTGTCTATAATTTTTTGTTTGGGTAACATAGGTATTTTTTGATGTTTTCTTTTGATCAGTTGCGTGTGTTCTTTCTTTTGTAGCCTGTTTGATAGTTTGTCTGATCATTTCTTGCTGAGTGTAGCTAATCTTTATGTCATTACTGATGCTTCTTCACTGTTTGTTGTCTTGTAGGCGGATTTACCAGATATTCAGTTTCACTCCACTTATCCTCCTACCATGCACCTGGTGAGGAACATTTTTGATGATTAGAGGTGTCACCTGAGAGACTGTGGTTTTGGATGGTTATCCCAGATGCTTGACATTCGGGTTAACCATGGAATTTTGACAAATTTGGTGGAGAGATTCCACAGTGAGGATAATACTTTCCATTTACCGACTGGGGAGATGACTATCACTCCCGAGGACATATACATGATTCTTTGGATTCCATTCGCATGAGAGCAGATAGAGTATGATGCAGTCTTATAGTTAGGTACACGAGCATTGATTTGAGTGTTTCATGATCACACGATCTTGGACAAGGTCATGTCTTGGGATGATATGATGAGCCAATATGGGACCGCCTTCCCACTGGAGTGCGTGATCGTAGGAAATATAGGTTGCTTTTTTATGGCGGATAGGAGCCAGTAGGGATTCTATTGTGGATGGGGCAGGGTACTTGAGAGATTGTCTACTCGGCCAGAATGATTGGGTTGGGGTTAGTGCCTTCTTGTGCACATGTATCATGAGATGCATGAGATCACTTACAGGGGAGTATGAGGGATGGTTGCAGGAGTGCGAGTGATATAGATATGGGCCTAGGAGTACCTTCCCATATGTAGGCCAATGACGGGTGATCCACAACAAAGTGGAAAACACTATGTATACAGGTATGCAGGTTTCCTAACACACCCCACCTGGGGAAGACTGACTATTGGAGACGTCAGTTAAATGATCTTATTTTGGTGGTCTGGAGACCATATGTACGCACATAGACCTAGATCGACTGGAGAGACCATCGACGAGATTTATTTGTTTCATGTCCCTTATTTGGGAGGACCTCCACTATGGTTGAGCGATTTGTAGTAGGTAGAGTACTACGACAGTATGGTCGTGCTCAAATAATTCCACAGGAGTCTACAACATATGCTCATTTTGTTGATGAGGAGCATCAAGGATGGTCTCAGATATTATCTCCAGTTCTTTGCACACAGGAGCTGATAGGTTTTCATAGTCCTATTTGGGATTATCTGGAGGATATCGTAGATGTGAGGGTCAGACCCCAGTACATAGATCACTTCACTCGTCACCCCTTCCCCAGATTCAAAGATCTGACGGAGAGAGAACTATAGATTAAGGAGGTAGACATCCCTTATAGGGCTATAGGCGGACAAGGGGGACCATATAGAGTACCTCAGAGAGGTCCTACTCCTTCCAGAACATGGACTATAGTAGGTGCTAGCACCAACAGGGCACCCATAGTCAGACAACAGTGTCGGTGTGGAGAGGGAGGCACCCTTGGTTCCATAGGAGGTGAGATCCTGGTAGCACATGCTGATGAGGAGATGAGAGATGCTCAGTCGGATATTAGTCTCGATGAGGCCGTCAGACAGGTTCGGCAGCGTAGGGCTGCACAGGCACATGCCGAGGAGGAGGGAGCACCACAGGAGCAGACACCTCAGGATACTATCCAGACATTGAGGGGACAGGTCTGAGAATTATAGACCCAGCTTGTAGTAGAGTAGTCCCAGATCACAGCACAAGATCGAGCGATCATAGATCATGATGAGAGGGTACAAGGACTGTAGATTCAAGTGATATATCAGACTAGTAGGGCAACCTACTATGTAGTAGCATACAAAGCAACAGTTCTTGTGGCACAACAGGTGCCACCATATTCATAGTACTTGGCACAATATGAGGGAGAAAGCCCTCCACCTATAGAATATGATCCTCCATGCCCACCCCCTGAGTGTGGCAAGGGAGGAAGCGAGTCCTAGTTGTCCCCCTTCTGTCTTACCCCTTCTGATTTATGGAGATCTACATGATTGTACTTGATTTATTTGCATCGAGGATACACATTTTTGCTTGAGATTCTAGAGCATAATTTTGTATACATCGAGACCTTGATATATATATTTATGCAATGACCATTTTGTGCTCCGTATGTTGTCTCTCATTGCTTTATCTTGTTCTTGATGAATATGTTGCCTTTTGAATATCTTGGAACATGTGAATATAGATAATATCTTTTCTTGATAGATGATATATTGCTTACTGTGATGAATATGCATCTTTTTCTTGTCGGTACTGACCATTTGTGCGCAGATAGGTAACCTTAAGGAGATGAAATGCAGTTGATCACTTCAGGGAAGGATTCGAGGAAGCAAATGGTCAAAGGAATAGCTCAGATTTTGAATTTCTTTTTGTTTGAGTGTTTTGTTATAATGCTATTTATGCAAGTCTAAGAATGCAAATACAACCCATGACACTGAGTAGCCAAGTCACTGATTCTGGTAGTCCTTATTTTCATCATTGGGCATTTGGGACATTAGATCCGATACAACCCTTACTGGTGCCACTGCGACCATAAGAGTATGAATATGGCCTTCATAGATGAAAAATGGGAGACAACATAAGCATCTAGGTACAAGAACCAGGATGACTTGAATATTGTCTCCATTTGATTTTGTAAAGATACACCAGTACCTTAGCACGCACGTAAGTAGGATCAAGGGATGTGAGGCTTATCCACCTGATTATGGAAGCTCTTACCAGATACACCCTAGTCGCTTGGCACAAGGATCATTGGGACCACACCAAAAAGAAGAAATCAAAGAAAAGAGTATGAAATCATTGATAACAGACAACATCCAAGAAAGATCATCAAGCATTCAGTCTGTGGAGGTTGTTGATGCAGATTTTGAGAAACATCGTTGTGTTGGTTTGTGTGTTATTGTGCAAAGTTTGTAAGTGTTTGTCCGATGTGTGTTGAAAAACATAGGTTTGTCCAAAGAGAGTGTTGAGAAACACCAGTGTGTTAGTGGCAAACTATCTAGGTGGCTAGAAGACCATGATAGAAAATGAAGAGCAGGACAACTGACAAGGTATGCAGATGCATGGACTAGGATGCAACCCTTAGGACTTGAGAGGACGATCGGTTCCAAATGTAAGAGGTCAACTTCACTATTGGCGCAAGGTCAAGATAGTCAAGCGATGTGTTGATAGATGGAGCGTTGATTATAAATGATGTCCATTTGCCAGGTTTTCACCACTTGGCAGAATTTCTATTTTTTCTACCAAGGTGCCTATTTATAGGTTTTCACCAAGGCACTTTTCTTGATTTTTCATTTTTTTTTGTATTTTTTCCTTTTCTTTTCTTCTTTTTTTTTTTTTTTATGCATTAAGGCGCCTGTTTCCAGGTTTTCATCAAGATGATAAATTTTCAGTACTTTTTCCAAACATTTTTTTACTTTTTCTACTTTTTGCTATTTTTGATATTTTTTCAAGATCATATACGTATGTACATGTTGTTGGCTAGCAAGAATTCCTCAAGTGTAGAACTTCTTCGAGATTTGACAGTTGATAGGCTCTAGAGCCAAATGTTGTGGTGATCACAAAGGGACCCAAGCAGTTGGTTTTAAACTTCCCCCTTTGTTCACGATGTTGCTAATTTTTTGGACTTTCTTTAAATACAAGGTCACCTACCTAAAGTTCTTTGTTTCATACCTTCTTGATGTAGCCTCAAGACATTCTCTTCTGATAGACCCTTAAATGGTCAAATGGCGCTCTTCTACATTCATCAAGTAACTCAAGCTCCTAGATTCTGGAAATTTGATAATCTTCGTTAGTGACGAGTCCGTGCAAGTTAACTCAAAACGATGATATCTCTACCTCAATGGGCAATACAGCTTCTGCTCCATATACCAAGGAAAATGGTGTTGCCCTTGTAGGTGTGTGGATACTATTTTGGTAAGCTCACAAGGCTTGATTGAGTTGAAGATGTCAGTCTTTTCCTGTCTTGCTAACTATTCTGTGTAGGATCTTCAATATGTTTTTATTGGAATCCTCAACTTGTCTGTTGCCTTGAGGATAGTAAATAGAGGAACAATGTTGAGTACTTTTCAAATTTTTACATAACTCATCCACATCCTTGTTTTTGAATTATCCTCCATTGTTCACGATGATAGAGGAGGGTATCCCATATCTGCAGATGATATAATTCAAGATGAACATGGATACTTGTTTCCCAGTTGCTTTAATGAGAGGAACTGCTTCAACCCACTTTGTGAAGTACTCAGTTGCAGTGATAATAAATTTGTGTCTTCAGAGGAAGAGGGATATATTCTCCCTATGAGGTCAAAGGTATATTGTTGAAATGGCGAGTGGGTGATAAAAGGTAACAGTTCTTGCACAGGAGCATGAATGAGGTTACCACGAGTCTAACACTTTTTGCAAGATTTAGCAAACTGGATAACATCTTTTTCTAAGGAGGGCCAGTAGTATCCTACTCGCAAGATTGTCTTAGCTAACGAAAGGCCATTCGAGTGAGACCCGTAGATACCCTCATGGATTTCCTTAAGTGCATGCTTGGATTCATCATGTTTTAGACACCTAAGGAGAGTACCTTCAAGACCTCTTCTATACAGGTCGTTAGCCATGATCAAGTAATGTGATGCGTTCCTTATAAGTTTTTTTTTCATTTTTAGATAAGTCAGGGGGAATAATTTGGTCGCTGAGGTAGGAGTAGATTTGGCTATAGCGGGAAGGTTCAGTGCCCAAAATTGAGCAAATAATCTGGGATTCAGGAGAGTCATATGCAGGGAAAGGGAGTTCTTCCACCAGGAATTCATAGTTGAATTGATGCTCCTCTAGTTGTATCATCGAGGCTAGAGTAGTCATGGCATCATCATATTTGTTTCTTGCTCTAGGCACTTGCTAGAAGGTGATGAACATGAAGTATTTGTTGAGATCATCAATCATTCTTTTATATAGCACGATTTTCTCATCTTTTGTCTGATATTGATCATTGACTTGATTAATTACTAGCTGAGAGTCACTATAGATATGTAATTTTGTGATCTTCCATTCAATGACCATCTTTAATCCATTTGTCAGAGCTTCATATTCACCAATGTTATTAGTGCAAGGAAACATCATTTTGTATGCTTTAGGAATTTTGTATCCTTGAGGTGTAATAAAGAGCATTCCAGCACCGAACCCTTGTTGAGTGAAGGACCCATCAAAGAAAATCTTCCATGCGTGCTCTGTGAGATGCATGATAGCTTCATCAGGAAATTCTATAAGCAAAGGTTGGTTATCGGTGAGAGGAGCATCTGCCAAGTAGTAAGCAATAACTTGTCCTTTGATGGCCTTTCTGTCTACATATTTGATATCAAACTCACTAAGAATCATGACCCATTTTGTCAGCTGTCTCGTGAGAGTTACTTTGTTCAATAGATATTTCAGAGAATCAATCTTAGCGATCAACTTGACAGAATGCGCCAACATATAGTGTCAGAGTTTTTGAGAAGAAAAACCACATCAAGGCATGCCTTTTCAATAATAGTGTGGTTATGCTCATATGACACCATGGTTTTGCTTATGTAATATATGGCTCTTTCTTTTCCTGTTTCATCCTGTTGTGCTAGCAAAGCTTCCAACGATGTGTCTGTAGCTGAAATGTAAAGGAGGAGATGCTTTCATGGTATTGGTGCCATCAGTATGGGTGGATCAGCTAGACATTCCTTAATTTCCTAAAAATGTTTCTCACACCCTTCATCCCATTTGAATGTAACTCCTTTGTGTAGTGTTCTTGTGAAAGGTTGTTCCTTATCTGCAAGTTGAGAGATAAACCGTCTAATATATTGAAGGCTCCCTTGTAGAGTCCTAACTTGACTGATATTGTGAGGAGGTTTCATTTCCATTAATGTCGCTACCTTTTCAAGGTCAACCTCAATTCCTTTTGTTGAAATGATGTACCCGAGAAGTTTACCATAAGTTACACCAAAAGCACACTTTTTAGGATTCAACCTAAGCTTGAATTGTTCCATTTGGTCCAGAATCCTTTCTAAATATGCTAGATGAGTAGCTCTTCTTGATAATTTTTCCAGGGTGTCATCTACATAGTTTTCCATGTTCTTGTGCATCATATCATGAAATATAGTAGTCATAGCTTGTTGATAGGTTGCTCCAGTATTTTTGAGACCGAAAGGCATGAGATTCCCACAAAAAGTGCCCCAAGCACATGTGAAAGTGGTCTTCTCTTGATCCTTAGGAGCTATCCTTATCTGATTATAGCCAGATAATCCATCCATTAGAGAGTACATATCGTAACCAGTTGTGAGGTCCACAATCGTGTCAATATTAGGTAATGGAAAGTCATCCTTAGGGAAAGCCTTGTTTAAATCTCTGAAGTCTGTGCAAACCTGAATGGACTTATCATGTTTAGTCATAGGAAAAATGTTAGAAATCCATTCAACGTATGTTATGGCACGAATGAATTCAGACTTCAATAGTTTTCCTAAATCTGCTTTGCCTAACAGCGCCACACGAGGATGCATCCTTTGGAGATTTTGCTTGATTGGTTTAACTTCTGGAGCAATTGACAAGTGGTGCATAATTAGTTTTGTGTCTAGTCCTGGCATGTCTGAATAAGACCAAGCAAAGTTGATTTTCTTCTTCATGAAGAATTGGATGAATTCTTGCTTTTCTTGCTCGGATAGAGAATGTGTTAGGTAGATCAGCTGAGGTACTTCTGTTGTTCCCAAATTAACTTCTTATTTTGGTTCTATCAATACTGAGGAACTTTCCTAAAAGTGATTAGGAAGGAGATCAAGTTTCTCATCCTTCGGCACCTCAGAGAGGTTTTCACCATTGGATACGCCTTTTGTTTTTACTATTTTATTTCTAATATCGCCACAAAGTGGTTTTCACCATCAAACCTTTTTTTCTTTTTTTCTTTCCTTTTTAGGCTGAGAAAATTGATGTCCCTCTCTATCATGTTCATGCTCATTGCACTGGTGGAAGAGGTGAAAGACTCAATGGTGTTCAAGTAACAAGCCAAGGTGTAGTCATTAGGTGTGGAGATTAGGTTCAAAGGTTCATTTGGGTTCCATTCAATAAGCTTGGGATGGACAGGAGGAAAAGACTCAACAAGTTCCAAAGATAGCACCGAGTTATCAAGATCAAGGTTTTTGACTGGTAAGAGAATATCTGTTACAACGCTCTCTAAAGGATTGCCTATACCACGATTCATCCTATCATTAATATGGGAACCATTGTTGGTATTGTGCCAGTTCGATCTAACTGACCTAGCATTAGCATTATCACTTGCTTCTCAAGCAACCATTTGTTCCAGAAAAACACTCATTGGCACAACTTCAATTATTGAAGATGGGATACGTGCATGAGGGGTCATGCCTAGATCTGAAAGGCTCCATGTTCTTCCATATTCCTCCTCTGAGTCTTGATCCTAAACTGCATGTGGAAGAGTAGCCGAATTATTATTCCTAAAGTTCTAGTTTATATTAGGAGAAAGAGGAGGCATGTCCTCCCCCTCAGATTCAAAGTCAAACTCTTCTCTGGAAGCTTGAGCAGTATAAAAACTATCTCCTGGTTCAAAATGAGGACCCTATTTATGAATGACATCAATTTCAATGTCAATGGTAGCAACAGAGAATGAATCCCACTCGTACTCATTAGAGTCAGTTTCAACAGAGCGGGGTAATTCTAACACATGAGTAGGAGCCACAATTTGCCCCCAGTTAGGATGTCGTTCCTCTAAAGCATGTTCTACATTGCCCCAATATTCATATTGAATGTGACTATGGTTGAGTGTTTCCAAGTATCGAGAGAGCACTACTGAAGCAATAGTATTGTTGTTGGAATAATTGACATTTTCATCATGTTTAGCCTCACCATTTTGTGTTGGAGTTGAAGCCTCCTCAAGAGTATGCACTCGGTCGTTTGAGAAATGGGGAAGATCAAGCATGTGAGAGACAGGAACAAGTTCTATTTATTCGTCACTCTCATTATTAGATATGTCCATGCAAGCACCAGTAGGGATGTTGTTAGAGGAAGGATGAAACCTTTGTTCATGGTATCCCACTCCTTATTTATCCATGGGATCTTGAAACTCCACATGTATAGGTTCTAATAATCCTTTATCCTTTCCCAAGGGTCCTTTTCCTTTGTATCCCATTTGCTTGGAAATCTGGTAACCTTTGCCATATTTCTCTGGGTAAATTTCAACATGTTTAACCTCTTGGTCCAGATCTTCACCTTTGTAAATCCATGCCAGGATGACTTTTTCCTCATTTTCTCCAGAGAGAGGGACATGAGCCTTGACCATGCCAATCCCTTTATGTATCTCTAGTTTCTGACCGCTTGATGGTTTGAAGGATGATGATGACATCCCGTAGGATCTGGGGGATGTAGGGAGGTTAGTCATGGATAATTGGTATTCCCCCATGATTATGTTCTTAATTTGTAATTTCTCCCCAAAACTCTTCATGAGTGATATGTGATAGTTTTCAGATGTTGATACCTGGAATGCTTCCTTGTTATGAGGAACCATCCTCTCTGTCTATTTTAATGCATTACAAGAGTATGTGTTGTCAGTTGAGCTAGAAATCTTCACACCGTTATGCGAGAACTTCACACATTGGTGATACATGGAGGGAACAACCTGCATGTCGTGGATCCAGGGTCTCCCTAGCAAGATATTGTATGCCAATGGTGAGTACAATACTTGGAAAATGACATTTCGTTCAGCTGGTCCCACTCTAATGGGTAGCACTACTAGTCCTTTTGATGATCTTTCCTCTTCATCATATGATTTTATGGTAATTTTCCTCTTGGGATCAATAGCATGTTCAAAGAAACCTAATGTTTTCACTAACTTGAGAGTATAGATGTTCAAACCATCACCCCCACCTATCAAAATGCGTTTGACTCGATGCTTATTGATTAGGACCTCTATGTGAAAAGGTTGGTTATGTGGGTGACTGAGTGCTTTATCATCTTCTTATGAGAAGGACAAATAATGAGGGGAAGTCAAGTGGTTTACCATGGTCTGGAACCAACCGACATTGAGGTGTTTGGGAACATTAGTTTCCAAAAGTGCAGTCTTAAGGATCTCCTTATATGATGGTGACAATTTGAGAAACTATAGAATAGAGATCTGAGTGGGAAACCATTGTAACTGATCAACCAAATTGTAGTTCATAGCAGGGAGTGATATAATAGTTTGTTTTGATGATGAGGGCTTACTTGTTGGCGCAACGATTTGCTTAGGTGTTGACGCTACCCCCTTAAGAGTGACCTTGGATTGACCATGAGTGACCACATCGACAAAATGAGTTTCATTGTATTTAAGAATAATGACATTGATTGACTGGTCAGAAGGTTCAAGCATGTGAATCACATTGTCAGTGTTGGTATAGGTATGATTCACCGTAGCTCCCGGGGTTTTCGAGGATTCTCCTTTCTCATAAGATAACAAAGGTCGCTTGAAAGCTTTATGGTCATCGTTCAATCCGTGAGTACCAACTATAATGGTCTTGTTGTTGATCAAATCTTGTATCACATGTTTCAGCTTCATACAATCATTCGTCAAATGCCCTTTGTTTTTATGGAACTCATAGTAGTGGTTGTCGTTCCACCACTTAGGCTTCACTTCAGGGTCCCAAGCTTTTAGGTTAGGAATCGTGATGATCTTATGAGCAACCAATGTCTTTAATGCATCTTCCAAAGGCTCTCCAAGAGGAGTAAAATTTCACTTAGTTCGTGACATCCAAGGTGCCTTATCTTTTTGAGTGTCTTGGGTGTTCTTAGGAGCGTTAGTAGTAGTCGAATTAAGCTTAGCAACCTGTATTCTACTAGTGAGGTTGAATATTGCGTCAGATGGTATCAAAGCGAGATTCATTCCTGCGATGGTAGATCATTGTTCTTGAGCTAGCAAAATCCTCGATGGCTTGTTATGGGGTGGTAGAATGTGGACCTAACCCGTGACTACAAAATATTTGTGTGAGGATGGATCACATAGGAATTGTTGCTAGTTGTGAAGCTTGGAATAGGTTACATTCCTTGAGGCATCCCATTGGTGAACAAATCAATGAATTGAGGCAGACTGTGAGCATGTTCAATAGATTGCTGAGTGAGAGGCAATTGAGATCTTGCAGTCAAATTACCGAGCTGAGGAAGTTGCACCGTGAGAAGGGAGAGATGTTGTTGGGTGGGTTGAACCCTAGAAGTGTGAAGAGAATGTTTGAAGACCTTAGGGTTGAGTTGAGGTTTGAGATCTGAAATGCGTTAGTGGGTTTGATGAGGAATCTTGAACCTGAGAATGAGTGTGAGGAGACTACTGAAGAGATAAAGAAATTGAGTTGGTATTTACTGATTCATAGGTGGATTGTTTGGCCTGTTAAGAAGATTGTTCAGAGGAGGAAAATGAAAGCTAGAGTTTTTGTGAAAGAGGTTAAGCTTGATGAGGTATGTACACCTGTGAATGCTTTGATAGAGATTGAAGAGGATAAGGTAGATGTGGTTACGAGTAAGTTTTATAATCATTTGATTGGATCTAATGAACAAGTTAAGGAGTCTCTTGTTGGTGTTGAGGGCGATACTGAGGATGTTGATGTTTCTGAAGTTGGAATTGAGATTCCATTGGCTAAATCTGATAACCTTGTTGGGGGCAATTGCTAAGTTTGGTACTATTTTCAGTATGGGTGTTACTGTTGATGAGATTGTTGTTGGTCAGTATGTGAGGACTGGTGATAAGGCTCTTATTTGTGATTATGTGCATAATGCTGATGGAGAGTTGCAGACATTTTTTTTTTAGTTAAGTGTAGACTTGTTGCAGAGATTACCTAGAGGGTGTGAGAGAGAAGACACGTGTTCCTTGATTGGTGTTGGTACTAATCAGATTGATTGTGTGAAATAGGATGTTATTGCATATGTTGCAGTGCAGGCGTGGAAAGAGGGACTGTATTTCCTTGATAAAGAAAAATATTTGAGCATGAGGATGGATATACCGAGAGTGAAGATGGATGCAAATCTGAAGGTAGAGTTGATGGTGATGAAGGAGGAAGTATGGATGAAGGATAAAGGTGGCAGATTTAGTAAAGTTGTTGACTTCTTTATTGCTTATGGACTGATAGCAGAGAGTAAGCAGATATGTGACGAGGATAAAGGGCTAGAGATAACAAGAGGGTTTGTAAATCAAAGTACAAATTTGGTGCATGGGTCTATTGTTGATCTAATTTTTAGAGAGTATGTTATCTGGTCTATTTCAGTGTAGAGGATGTGGAGATTAGATCAGAGAAGGAAAAAAAATTTGTGAGCAGGTTCATATTCTTAACCATGAGGGTTGGGAAGCCGAAGGTCAAAATGTAATCTTGTGATCTGTTGTGGATTTCTTCTACAACATCAAGGTGAGAGGCTCACTTTTCAATAACCCCTGGTGTCTGATGCATGAGCATCTTGGGTTTCTTGGCAATCTTGCATCAACCAAAAAGATTTCCTTTCAGTTGTCTTTTTAGTTGTTCTTGTTGTTCAGTTCCTGTGTTGTGTGTTGTGATCCTTCTAGTTGGCACATTAGTTTGTGTGATACTTATCACATGTTCTAGACATTATGTGAAATCTATGTCTAGGTTTGCATCTTGATCTGTTCTATTTAGGTGGAGATTTCTTGAGGTTTTGGATGAACCGATATGTTCTTCATGATAACAACTTAATCTGAGTTTTTTGATCTTGCAAAGCTTTCCCATGGATTGTGGAGATTATTGGCACATTGTTTGATGATCTTATGCTCATGGTCAACCTCCTTGTGTGATCATACTTCATTTCACATTCATTTGGAGGTTTTAATCTAAGATTTGGGTCCTTTCCTATTTTGCACGTTATATTTTCCTGCCTGGGAGAATACGATCTTTTCTGGCCGACTTGTGGCTTGCAATTTTGTATATATTTGTTGTATTGGTTTCCTGGTTAGGTAGCTTGGTGGTAGCTCTCAGTAGTAGGTTAGAATCTAGTATGGATTTGGGTTTATGATTGTAATCAGGCATGTATGCCGAAGGCATGTAATTTGTACACTGCAGGCATATATGATATAAATACTTGTTTCTGAGCTAATGTGAAGGTGAAATTTTACATGGTTACTATTTCATTATTTAGTTCTTTATGCCCTTGAATGGATTGTTTCCGCTGTGTTGACACATGCTGCATGGTTTGGACCATCTCCACTGGGGAAAATCCTACCATGATTGCGTCAGTCTATCCAACCAATATATCATCTAAATAAAAACCTGAAGCTAAAACATCAATCAATATAAACATACACACATTAATACAAGTATTTACTCAAATACATTATATCGAATATCTACAAATATAACATTGGTATCCATAGACGACCACTAATTTATCATACAAAATAATAGAACATAACATCATATAACTTCAATGCATTAAAACAAGATGAAGAGAAAGATATCCACACCTATGGACTTTAGATAAGGTTTTTCCTCAAATACATCACCATGTGAAATTGACTTGGGTTCAAGTTTCAAGTTTGAATTGAAAAAGTTTTGAGATCATTTCGACACTAAGAGATTTAATTGAGAATAATAAATTAACAAAGTTAGAATCAAGACTAGTCCTTAGGATTGTGCATATAAACGAACTTTAGTTAGGTCCCAATTATTTGTCAACTTTTATAGTAAATGTAACACCTATTGGTAAATGACATGTTGGTTGTATTTCCTGTTTTTGAGTTTGGCCTATAAAATTTTGAAGATGCCTATAATTCTTATGCGCAGAAGTTTAAAAATCATGTTTGAAATTGCTTTTATGCCACTCCAGGAGTTGTTTTTGCTCGTAACCTAGTTGAAAATACCATAAACCCTAAACCCCAATCATTTTCAGTAAAAAATGCAAAAAGACCTAGTTTTCTTAAACGGGTTCTATTTTGAAGTTACCTTTTGGCACTTAAGTCCTGAAAAAATTGCATGTGCTTAAAAGGATAGTCACTAAGTCTCATGAAAAAAGGAGAATATTCTATAAGATTAGGAGACTTAGTAAATTGGCTTTGTTGCGCTATCTCTTAAAGGAAAAGAATATGCTTTAAAGATTACGAGACTTAGTGTTAGGAATAAGGTGTCTCAACCTTGGATAATTCCTATTCTTATTATTTGTTTTGTAAAATGTATTTCTTGCAAATAATGTTGATGTGTCGGCATCTTGAATTGTGTGTAAGGAGATCATGGCTAAAACGGTTATGACGAATTCCTATGACACGTAAGAGCTATGTTAGGAAGATTCAATGACAGGTGAAGACATGATGGCAACTGATAAATGTGAGTACTGTACACTCTTCCCTAAAACCCTAATACGGTTATCGTTAGGAGTAGCCCTAAAAAGTGAAGCGCATGATATAAGCATTTTTTAGGGTTGCGAAGATGAGCGATGCGAGTGTATTGTTGGAACGGTTTATGCTACCGTGATTT
>MU224300.1:330691-371120 GCA_018584345.1 Thuja plicata
TGAGGGATTTTTTGTAGCTTCCTGTGGCGGTATTGAGTTGCAGGTTTCAGATTGTAATTACTGGATAATAATAAAGATATTGGACTCGCTGTTGGTGGACGTAGCCCAGGGATTGGGTGAACCACGTGAAATCTCTGTGTCTTTGTGTTCTCTTCCGTGCATTAATATTTGCATTTCTCTGCTTATTATTCTAACACTCCTAACCCCTACTATTCCTTACACTTGTGAACATGAATAATGCATAGAAGAAGATGCTATTAGAAATTTTCTTGAGGATGAGGAGGTGATCTCAAGAGAAAATAAAATCAAAGAATTAATGGACCTGGAAAGGCAGGTAAAGAGAAAAGGATTATCATTTGGGGGTTTCTTTCCTGATTTACCATATTTGAAGAGGATAGAGGGTATGATTGAGTCTCATACTTTCTTGTGCAATCAATTAGAGGAAGCACTTGTAGTTCCTAAGAAAGGTCAGCCAGAGCACTCTGAATCAGAGTATGATGATGACAACGATGAAGGCTACCCTTCACCTATTTCCCCACCAGTAAATCAAGAAGATGAAAAAGAAAAAGCAAGAGAAGATAATATTATTGACTTGACAGAGGTCCCAGAAATAGAGGTTACTAATGAACCTCGTCTCAAAAAGAAAAAAAGTTGAAATTGGAGAGCCTTCCCAGGCAATGGTCTGTGTGAGAAGAGAGAAGAAAAAGGATAAAATTAGTGCCCTTATTCCTGGCAACAGGCCATATGATCATTTATTAAGAAAGGAGATTAGAAAAGGAAAAAAGTTGCAACAAGATGAAGAAAAAAATGTTGAATTGCCTCTTAAAGCATGCATTGATGAAAGGATAATTCATCAGCAACAGTTCCTAGATGATGATAACTTCATAAAAACCAAGGAATTTAAATATTTTTGTAGGTGGCATAAGCAACAGGAAGTTGGAAGACAAATTCAGTTAGATGGAGGAGAGCCAGTAACAGCAGAAGCCTTACAGGTTATACAGGATTATGATCGTGAAACGGAGGATATTTCTCTAGAAGAAGCAAGGAGAATGGTTAAGACTAGTGGGATGGTACTTTTCGAGGGCTGGGATTTAGCCTCAACATTTCTTATTGATCAAATAAGGAAACAACCAGACTTAAAATTTTCATTAGAGGTCCAGGTTAGAGAATTGATAAACGGATTTGGTTATGATCCAAAATCCCAGACTGTTGCTATGTGGAGCCTAGCTCCTAAGGATCATAAGCCAACTTTACTAAATAATCAGGAAAACACGATAGTTAGCCAGATGGTGTGGTCTGTGAATAAAACCAATGACATGGATATATCACAAGTGTTATCACATTTTGCTCAATTGAATGTAGAAAAAATAGAGCAAATATCTCAAAGATATAATACTTTGATAGAAGAGACCAGTGCTCTTGCAAAAGATAGGGAGCTATGTCAGATTAAGATTTGTGCTTTAGAGAAAACAATCAGAGAATTAACTCATCAGTTAATGGAGAAACCTGAGGTTATCCCAACATCACCTAAGGAGGTTGTTCATGAAGAAACCCAAATAGAGTTAACATGGGAGAATGCAGAAAGAGAGCAATAGATTATAGAGCATAATGAAACAGTCTTAGGGGCGTTAATGAGCATCTTCCAGCACATGGTTGATACTTTGAAGAATAAGACTGATCTAATTTTGAATGCATATAATAAACTTCCTATTTTACATATTGAAGTTACAAGCTATATTTCTATTTTAAACCCTTATTTTGGAACATGGTCTAGCATGACACAATTTTTTGAAAGGTTGGCATCATTGCAACCACATAGGAATGACCTTCCAGAAATAGTCTTAGAAGTTGGTGATGAGATTGAAAAGATAAATGTAACTTTGCCTTTCTTCAATGGCAAGTTAAATCAGATTGAGTCCAGAATGAATCTCTTTGGATCAAATTTTAATAGATTTATTCCTCCAATCAAGGGAGATGACAGTCAGATCAAAGCCTTGGAGGTTTGGAAAGCAGAGTTTGATAGCAGGTTGCCTAAGAAAGAGGCATTTATTAATGATGATGCAAAATTAGATATGGAGTGCTACAACAAGATTTTGGATGAAGCCTTTAAGGCTGAGACTGACATCAATAAATTCTTAACAGTTGTTAAGAGTATAACAGATACTCGGTGGAATAGGCAGAAAATACAACTAGAGAGAATCCAGAGCTTTATTTGGCCTGTTGAAGATGATGTAGCAACATGGGACACACTGACAAAGCCAAAAAAGAAGAAGGCTATTGCAGAGGACATTGACCTCATTGATGAAGAGTAAAGGGGACACATGGCAATTGTTCTATGAGCACAAGAAGGTTAGCAATCTTGAAGAGATTAGTGTAAGTTAGCTTGGATTGGCGATCACTAAATCTTATTATAACTATCAGATGCTATCCTAAAAATACACAGACAAAGGTTTCGACACCCACAAGAAGACAAAGAAATATCAGATCTTATTCTTTAGTTTTGTCATCTCACCGCTTGGTGTTTTCTTGTCTTTTGTCCTTTTCTGTATTTTTAGGGCTAGGTATTCTAAACCATCCAAAGCTTGTAGCATCCCTATCTTAAGGATTCCAAGATGGTTTAGGCCTATAAATAGTTTTCTCCTATCATTTTGTAGTAGGTTGGAAAATTGGAACAAGTTGAGAAGATTGTAATTGAAAATCAGTGAAATATATTACAAGGCAGACTACTAAAATTTGTCTAAGCCTTTATTTTATTTGTCTATCTATATTTATTTGAAGCTTTAAGACATTAATACAAATATTTGCAATCTCTGTTCTGCATCTTGGATTGTCTCTTTTCATTATTGTTATTGCTCTTGTATGTTTATTTGTAAGGCATTTAGGCATACTGATCACAAGGTGGTTGTGCAGTCATTTGCGAGCTCCTTCAAGGAATAATTAATCATTTCAAGTGACCCTAGAGAGCTTAGCATTAGTTTAAGGATTTGATGATATAGGTGTAGAGAGAGAATAATTTGTAAGGTATCTTATCTTTATTGCATGTATTTTTTTGATCACCTTACTGTGGAGTTATACCAGATATTGACTCATAAGCCCAAGGTTAAGGCACTGGTTTTATAGTTGGCTAAGTAATTGATCATTGTCCAACCAATATTCTAATTTATCAAATCATTCACATATTACAAAATATACATTCCATTCAAGTAATTGTGTTCAAGGAGTACAATTTAGTCTACTAATTCCTTAAAGAGAGAATCAAATTAGGTTATCCTTCCTAAAGTTCATAAGAGCCTAAAAAAAGAAGAAGGATGAGAATCCTTATTACGTTACTATTTGTTGTAATCAGAATACTAATATGGCTTGTTAAACTTTGTATTATGATGTTCTTTATCATTTGCAAAGTCATCTTTTCCCTGATTCATTTGGAGGATTCAACAAATTAGTAAGAAGATAATCCACTTAAAAGATATTGTAAATCAGTAATCATTCATAGGTAATACCTGCCTGAGGTAGTGGATCTCAAAAAAGAAGGAGGTGATAATAGGTATCCCTAGATATTATCAAATGCCCTCATCAATTAGTCTTTCTCTTGTATGAAATAAGAGTTTGTTTTCAAGCACATAAGTATACGGACACATTAGGGTTGTGATGTAAGAAAAAGAGCTAACACAACAACCCAATGAATATAAGTTCAAAAGAAACCCATAATTTTTACAACTTAGATTTAGATCCTCAAAACCAACAAATTAAATAAACAACTTGAAATTATTATTAAATATGAAAAGAGCCAGGTCCACCCAACCAACATATCATCTAAATGAAACATGAAGCTAAAACATCAATCCATATAAACATATACACATTCATATACTTATTTATTCTAATAAACATATATTAAATATCCACAAATAGAACATTGATATCCATAAAAAAACACCAATTTATAATACAAAATAATACAACGTAACATTGTATAAACACCTAGGCTCTTTAGATAAGGTCTGTCCTCAAATACAACACCATGAGAAATTGGCTTGGGTTCAAGTTTTAAATTTAAATTGAAAAAGTTTTGAGATCATTCACACACTAAGCCATCAAATTGAGAATAATAAAAAGATAAGATGAGAATAAATACTAGTTCTTATGAATGTATATAAATTGGCTCAAGTTAGATACCAATTATTTGTGAACTTTTACACTAAAACGTTAACACATATTGTATAAAAGACAACCGAATGAAAATAAATTCATTAGTAACCCTATTCATACATCTTAGACTCACACACTACAAACTAACAAATTAAATAAACAACCTAAAATTATTATTAATGATACATGGGCAATTTATTAAGGGACTTTTGATTTTCATTTATTTGGTTTATTTAAAATTAGTAATTGGGGGGTTAGATGAATGATCATTGGAACATATGGGACCCCTTCCCCTAACATTTATTGTATAAAGACAACCTAATAAAAATAAATTCAAAATAAACTCGATATTCTTACAACTTAAGACTCACACCCTGAAAACCAATAAATTAAATAAACTAGCACTTTTATGGGTAGGAGGTGAAGGGATATTGATAGGTAAACAAAGGGAAGTAAATGAATTTTAATTTCACATAATAATATATAGAAGGGATAGTGATAGGTAAATAAAATGAAGTAAATGATTGTTTTTAAGAGGGGTAAAATGCTTTGACCCAAAATTATGAATAGGTGACCACAAATAGAGACCTCATCCCAATGAGATTTTAAGATCCCATTGAACAAATTAGTGAAAAAATTTCCATTGAATACTTTGCAGCCAACCTTAAAACTCTTAGATAGCAGCCTAAAGCTGTTTTCAGGTATAAGACAGGTTTACCATAAAGTGTGGAAAGACAAGTCCACACTAAAGACCTATGGACTAATAACTTACATATTTAAAAACATAATAAAAATACAAAATAATGTCTTTTTCATTATTCCTATATTTAAATCAATAGAACGCTCACTCATATTCAAGAGCCTCTTCACTCGACCACAATTAAATTGTGGTAGAGAGGACCACAATTAAATTGTGTAAGAGATGCAGCTGCTAGAATAATGAAGTAGATGGTGTGAAGTTCAACCATTAAACGTTGTCTTGAGATGGTCAAACAATAGCTGAGGGTAGATGTATTGGTTGAGCCGACGGAGAAGATAGGATATGATTCCAGGAAACCAGTAAATGAAAATGAAAAAGCTGACATCAGAACAGCGTACCCATAACAAAATTAACGTTCATTGTTCCATCCTCTACAACTTAGTAGCTTCAAAGGGAGCCTTTACTAGGTAGGCAAATCAAGAAGACTCTCAACATGCAAATTATGTATAATATGGTCAAAACTAAAAGTGGGTTCAATCAATCTCCTCTGTATTTAGGCAGCTCTACCAAGTAGAGAAGTGCCTAAGCAAACAAACATTTGTCATTTTTGGTCATGGCAAACTACCTTTTCAGTCTGGTAGGATACAGAAACAAAAGCCTACACAAAGGCTTTCTGTCTGCAGGACTAGAGCCCAAAGTGCTAGATATTGATCATGAAACCACCATGCATTGTTGGTGTCCCAAAAAACAGGATACCCAGAAGCCCAGTTTGGTTCTAATTCATGGGTTTGGGACCAATGCGATGTGGCAATGGCACCCACAGATTCAGCCCTTTGAGAAGAGCTTCAATGTCTATGTTCCTGATCTGGTCTTCTTTGGGGACTCCACCACCAGGGGCTCTGCTAGGTCTGAGGTTTTTCAGGCAGAATCAATCACGAAATTGATGAAGAACTTGGGTGTCACCAAGTTTAGTGTTATTGGGACTAGTTATGGAGGGTTTGTGGCCTACAATCTGGGTTGTATGTATCCTGAGGCTGTGGAGAAGTTGGTCATTGCAAGTTCAGGTGTATGCAAAAATGCCAAAGACAATGAAGAGCTGCTGCAACGTGCAAGGCTGCAGAAAGTTTCAGACCTTCTTCTTCCTCAGAGTGCTGAAAACCTGAGGATTTTGATGAAGCTTTCTATGTACAAGCCCCCTGCCCTGGTTCCCAATTTTCTCTTGAATGATTACATTAAAGTTAGTATACTTGCTTTTTCTTTCTGTCTCTCCCTGTTAATGACATGAGATTTCTAAAATCTATAATGTTAATTTTGCTGTTTTAAAGTAATTATACTTGCTTTTTCTTTCTGTCTCTCCCTGTTAATGATATGAGATTTCTAAAATCTATAATGTTAATTTTGCTGTTTTTAAAATCAATTGTGTGCTTTTTTTCATCAACATTTTAGATCACACTTAGTGATCCGTCATCAGAATAAAAGAGTGCATAAGAAACAAGAAGAAACATGGGTGGGATCCTCTTGAACTCCTATAATAATTCTCATCCTGTTGGTGGATTTTTAAGGACATTTAAAACCAATTCTATTTCGTGAAAACTTAAAATTTTTGAATTATAGGTCTTCATTCACCTAGAATCGATAGAATCTGGATGGTTGACCTCCTCAAGAAACTTCTGTTGATTACAGTTGAAATACCTTGTGAGATTCACCTGTGAATGCAAAGCAGAATGTTAAGCCCCATGAGAGATGTGTTTTACTCCTAACTATTCATTTCGATCTCCTCGCTCAACCCTTGTGCATAATTCATTCCAATCTCACTTCTCTGCCAAACATGAGACTCATCTTGAAATATTAAGCCCCTTAAAAGAAGGTTTCATACAAGATCTCGTTTCAGTCTGACCTCTCTGCCCCCTTTGTGGGACAAGCTATAAATGCAAAGTGGACCATTAAACCTCTTGATCGATGAATAACTAGTCAAAGATGGATAGCAGAAGGAATAACTCTGGCAGTGAATTACCTAGATATTTTTTACCAATTATACTGATCAATTGAGGGTTTTAGAATAAATTGAAGAATATTTGTACTTTTTTACACGCTGAGTAAACTTTTTAATTGACTAGTGACATTGAAATGCTTTTGACTCGGAGCTATGAACTGGTGAGGTTAAAAGTGACGGACCTCGTTCCCAATTATCAATGTTGAGGTTCAAACCCATGAGCACATTAGATCAGCAAAGGCACAAGTCTGTGATCATAAAGGCCAGTGGGGGTTTGAACCTTGATGATCACAACAATAATGCCACCACTTAAACCAACACACTATAGAATGAACCCCAATTGAAGAAAATTGTTAAATATGAATCGTGACTAGAATTAAATCAATTTTAGAATCATTAATTTCTTATGCCAAACGAAATACTGAAGTGATATCTTGGTGACAGAAACCCACATTGAAGGACTAAAAGGAGGTCTATGATCTGGGGCTTGTGTATTTGCATTTACATAGTTGAACTGACATTGTTGAGAAATCTTAAATTGTTACTTTGCTGTATTAGCTTAAAATAGAAGTATTCCAAATTTCATATAAACTCAAGCAAGGTTATATTTTCAATATACCAATATTTATATTAAACAAGATTGAAAATGGCCAATTCAGAACCATAACATTAAATTTTCCCTGTTTGGACTGTACTGCAGAATCTGTATGTGAAAAATAGAGCAGAGAAAGAAGAGCTTCTGAAAGGCCTTATTATTGGCACTGAACTTGCTCCACCTCTTCCTGTTCTTGAGAAGGCATTACCTACTTTCCTTTTTTTTATACATGATGTTTTAATTTTCATGGTCTTTTTCTCCTATCTGAATGCCTTTTATCTTAAGTTGTATTAAGGACTGATAATTGGGTGTTCTGTAGGACATTTTGATTGTGTGGGGAGACCATGACCAGATCTTTCCACTGGCTAAAGCCTTTGAATTGAAAAAGTGAGTACTTATATTCTCAGTATGATTGAACATTATATGTTGTTACTTGTTAGTTATATAGTGTGAATAGCATGGGAAGCTTCCACAGTCCATAGTGCTGAAAAGAAACTCTCTGAAACAAGTAAGATTGCAGACATTGTGACACTTTATAAATGGATTTGGGATCATAAACAATTAAACAATGTAGTTATTGTTGAATGTGAAGTTCAACAGTCATCTGAACATTCCTCTCTAGTTATGATTTCTTCCTTGTGATTCTGCCCTGTTGTCGTTTATCAAAGTGTCTTCCAATGAAGTTTCTTGATTATTCCTCTTTATGTCCTTACTAAAGAAGAATCTCAATAACATCATGAAATTTTAATACACTTTCTTTCTTCCCGAATGCCAAGTTGCTGGTAGCCATAATAGTTATGTACATAGGTCTCTATATGTAAGATGCCCGGCAGCTCTTCAAAGAATTTAATTGTCATTCCACATACCCTCCTGTATTATGCATCCTTGTAATTATTTTATACTCCCTGTATTATGCAACCTTGTATATTTTATACTCAAGGCAGACAGGCAAGTAGGTAAAACAATTGAAGAACTTTAGCACTTATCCAATATCCTCACTTGTCATTCTAGGACCAATTTTGACTAAAAGGATTACCTATTTTGTCTGATAGGGAATCATTCAGGGTATTTTTTTAGATGTACAGCTTGTTTCAGACTGATCATTGACTTTGGAATACTAAAGATTTGGCACCCATTTTATAGTTGAAAAAACTTCTTCATCCCTTAAATTTATTTTTCAAAGCATTCAGAGTTTGTCTAAGAGGTTTTTTCATTTTTTATAATATCTGATGAGTTTTTCTTGGTTATGCAGGCATCTTGGAGATCATGCAGAGTTGGAGGTGATGAAAAATACATCACACATTCCTCACATTGAGAACCCTCAAGAGTTTAATAAAATTGTGGAGAGTTTCCTCCTGCATAAGTAGTCATTTTTCCTATATCTGACTTTATTATTATGTCTAAGTATTCTACAGTGGCATGTCAGCACAATTCGTGTAAGAAAAACAAGCAGCAGACCCATCATATAAAGTGAAAAAATAGGAAGTAGACCCACCATATAAAGCAGAAGTTGGATTTTATATATTTTTTAAAAAGTAGAAATTGGATTTGATTTGTTTTTAAGAAGTAGAAATTAGATTTGATTTGTTTTTAATTATCTTATCTCTTAATAATGATATCTATCAGCAATTTCTACAAAAAAAATTTCTACATTTAAGTATACTAAATCTTCCCCATTTCTTTTTTTTATAAGATAAAATTTACTTTTGGCTCATTGTTTTTTTCCCTTTCCATGAAATTCAAAAAGAAAGGAAAGATATGAGTGCACTTAATTATTTATCTTTATTTAATTCTTCAATAAATTCTTATGTTTTAGTTTTGAAATAAAATTAATTAGCAATCACATCTTGGTGTGTAATGGGTATGCCCAAGAGGTGTGGAATGTCAATTACGAATAATTTTGTTCTATTTTTTTTGGCATATATTTGTGTTGTGAAATAGATCATTTGGTAGGCTATTTAGCAAACAATGTTGTTTGTGCAACAAAGTTCTCGATAGAGAAGTGATAGCTTCAAATCAACTATGCATCTCCTTACAAGGATCAAAATATTATTAGAACAAAACCCTTGAATCAATAAGATAAGTAGGCTCCATTACCAATATGATCCGCTGTTATTTAAGAGAGAGAGAGAGAGAGAGAGAGAGAGAGAGAGAGAGAGAGATTTTATGGAAACAAAAAAACCATCTCACTATTTCTTCATTTGTCTTGCTTAATGTGTGTAATGTACAGTTAAAAAGAGATTCAAAAATATGTTTGTAATGGTTAATGGAATTAATAGGCTCTCTTATTGGACCCATTGTGTAGTTAGATTTGATTGTAAACCATGTCGGTAAGTTTGAAGAATGTAAGCATATATTGTATGATACTAATTGTGCGATTGATTAAATTTTATTGTAAACCATTTTTGCGAGTTTGAAGAATGTGAGCATATATTGCATGGTTCCAATTGATGGTTAGATTTGATTGTGAAACATGTTTGTATAGGAATTATTACAATGTAATATTAAAAGTTTATCATTTTATAAGATATTGGAATAACTATATTATGTTAAATTGGGAAGAAAGAAAGTTATTTTCTTCCTATTGAATCTCCCTCTGAGTGAGAGAGAGAGACATGATGTATAAAATATTACTATAAATATATTTGCAATATGAATATAGGAATTAGTTAGGGTTGGGGGCCTAGCTTGATTGGCAAGAGCTTCTTGTGGTAAAGCACGAGGTCACGAGGTCCAGTCTCCCCCAGCCCACATGGTATGTTTGGAATGGTTAATGGAATTAATAAGCTCTCTTATGAAACCCATTGTGAATTAGATTCAAGATATTTAACCATGTTTGTAAGTTTCAAGGATCTGAGCATCTATTGTATGGTACCAATTTACATATGATCTAGGTCTACAAAATCTTGAGAGTGTGGGTAAGTTTTGATATCAATTATTGTTGGTTATATTTAATTTTGAAACAAGATTACAAATCTTAGTAATGTAGGACAAGTTGTAGTGTGTTGATTACATAGTACATTTTATCACATGATCTACACTTGCAAACTTTAAGATATGGAACATAGTGTATGGTACCAAATGATTTGTACTTTGTGTTTAAAAAGTTATGAATATGAAAAAAGTTGTATGTTATTGATGACGAGTTATATTTGAGCATTTTCCATTTCAACAAACTATTAATATTTGATTGCGATCCACAATTACACATTTTAAACATGTCAAGTGAATTGTCATATACCAATTATGAGCTACATTGATTGTGGTCAATATTTACAAGTCTAAAGATCTTGATGCAATTGCAAGTTATGGATTGTTTATTACATTCAACATTGGTCCATGTTTGCAAATATTAAGAATGTTGGGTTGGTTCTAGTCTATCAACAACATGGGTTTGAAGCATTATCTATGTTTTAATGTGGAGTAAGTAAAACAATAAATATACTTGTATAATAAAATATATTTATAATTAAACAATAAATTGATATAAATTATATCAATTTGTTGTTTAATTATAAATCTATTTTATTTTACAAGTATATATTATATTAATTATATTTTCATATACTATGAAAATTTAAATATATTATTAATATAAAATAATGTTATAGAATTGTATATTTATAATATATATTCAATTATACATTTTATATAATAAATCTTTAATAACAATTATCTTTATGATTTATTATTTATTTTGTATATTGTTTTCATAGTTAGGTGTACACATGGAGCCACATCCTCCAATGAATAATGTCATTGGCGATATGTTACCACAATTGGAGCCACGTGTCAAGAACAAACATTACAATGCATGCATGAAATGATGAGAAATAATAGGAGTGATCAAAGTGGCATGATGTGATGCATGAGTCTGATGGCTCAATTAGAGAATGGAATGAAGGTAGGACATGGTCATGAGGTATTTCTAAATGAAGTCTAAACACATAATGTGAGTATAGTAGAAAGTAGATCTGGGATGAAGGTTGTGCTAGGAAGGAAAACTTTACTACTTAAATAACTTACATTGACTTAGAAAATTGGTCATGCATTCATACTTAGAAATTTCAGGGATCTTGATCAGAGGCATGTGGATGAAGGGGAGGAACTTTAACACAAAATTTAGATAAGGGGGAGTTTCGGTGATATGAAATGGTATTTTTGAACAATAACATAGACTATAAAAATAGGAGAAAACAAGTCCACCTTTCTAAAATTTGATTGCCCTCAAGCAATTGTAAATTCAATTCTCCATCTTTTGTTTGAAATTATCTATACATGTTGTTTTTCCTAATTATTCCTAAGTAAGATCCTTCAATAAACTAGATAATTTATAATGCCTCCATGTTCCAAATCTCCTCACAGTTGACTTAGATAAAAGAGTGAAGGAAACCAATCCTCCATATGCACCCTTTTTACATGATGATGAATGATAAAATATTGAAACTCTCACAAGAAGCATGATTACCACATGTGTTCACCTCCATGCTTTTGTTGTTGATTCATTGCATAGTTATACACCCTTGCATTCAATTCACCATGATTATGTTGCACTATTTCGGTATTCATATGAAGTCCTCCTTGAGATCTTTTTATGATTCTCATAACTTCCTCAATAGGGTAGATGCGTGTAAAAAAATATCCTTATTTTTTTTTAAAGATGGTATCCTTTGCCTAATCCCATAATAAATGTGTAATATAGTTGAAATGGGGTTCACTTAGAGTCTAAACTGGGAATCAAACCCATTCACATTGACACACATTAAAGAATAATTAAAAGGCCCCACTTCAAACCCTTGGGAGAGCTATGTATAATGGTTGAATATTCTTCTTTATGTGATTTCATATGATTGGATAAGATAGAACAAGAAAATGCAAGAACTAGGTATAAAGATGTAAATTTGTGTAACTCCCCACCAAGTAGCACTTGGCAAGAGGACAAGACACTCATCAATACATGCATAATAGATTTTTAACAATAATGTATTACATTACTTATAACAACTAAGTATAATCCTACTTGTCATATCATATAACTAGAAACCAAAAGGATAAGTAATATACTTAGAATGAAAGTTTATTGCTATGTTCAAGTAACAACCAATATAACTGCTTACCTGTGTTTCAAAACCTTGTTTTTGCATTGCATTCACCACGACCCAATACCTATAATTGTACACACGTCTAAACAACTAGATGCAAAACAAAAGATACATGATCATAAATATAATCTTCATAAATATCTTATCAAGATGAATTATCATTGTGAAGGAGTGAAATAACTTCATTTAAATTTTTAACGACAAAACCTAAGGGCTAAACCTAAGTCTCGGGGGGCTCATCATTGATGGCCTTGCACAAGTAATGCATAGAGACAATATGCTTATCTCCTCTAAAATTTTGTTATAAAAATTTCCATGCATTCCAAAAATTCTCACCATGACACCACAAAGTTTTACCCTTATAAATTGACATGGAAAAAATTATTTAAGTGCTAGACAATGGTTGTTGTAAGCATAGGTTGCTTGAGATGTCCCCCGAATAACAATTTGTAACCTAGAATATTTGTAATCCGTGATCCCAATAGGTGATATCTTCCACATGCAAAATAAAAAACTAGCTACAAAAATAAGTTATTTATTCAAAACTAAGAAAATAAAGGCTAAAAATCACCCTATAATAGTTTAGAACATTTTAGCCATGGTAACGGCTCAAAAACTATTTCACCATGTGACCAATTTTTTTTTCATAGTAGAGAAGTCACAAACGAAGCTATATATATATTGACATAGATCGATGGTCAGAAACCACCTTCATTTTGGTCTTTAGATATTTTTTTAGTAGCCAACACTCTCTCTTACCATGCACACTCAACGACTTCCATAGTATCTTGCAAATTCATATACCTATTTATTTCCCCCAACACCTAAGACTAAGAATAAGCTACTACTACTACTACTACTACTACTACTACAAGTTTGAAAACTTCATTTTTTGGGACACTCTTTCTTTCTTGGTAGTTTTTTAGAACAACTTAGGGTTTTAATTTTAATGCACGACTTATGTCATAATCTCTATCCCTTGTCTATCTTTAGACAATAATAGAAACATTTAATGTTGTTTGCATTTCCTAACTTATAGATGCTCCTCCAAGGTTTTTATTTGCATCTCAAAAACATGTTGTTGCTACTAAATTCTCACCATTTCTATTAGGAGTAAACACTCATTCTTCTTGAGGTCTTGAAAATCCTTTTCCATATCTCATCATGACATTAATTTTCCATTAGTATTCAAGCAAAAATTTCAGTAAGCATACACCGAAAGATAGGACAAGAGCAAACCGAAGATCAGATAGAAAGAGATCACCGAAGATGACTAAGTGCAAAGAGAACCGACAACACAACTTAGTGTGTAAACTGAAAATGCAAAGACAGAAAGATAAAGAGGAACCTGACGTGCAGGATACAGTGAAAACTGACGAGATAGTTAAAGTGCAACCGAAAAAACAAAATTGAAGGACAGTCAGAGCATAACCGACAGACAGGAACCGAAAGTCAGTTGCAGCCCGCAAAAAGTGGATCTGACTTCCACGTTAGATAAAGCAATCTTATTCTATTTATAGGATATATATTTTTTAAATCCATTTATTTAGGAACAAGAAAAATGAATGTAAGTGATTTAATTAGTTTAACTGATTTAAGACACATAGACTAGGAGATCTAGGTACAAGTTGTAAACTTGATCTTAGAGTTAACATTGTTTTTCTCGAAACTTAATGAAGTCAATCCATCTATAAATAGATGATGAAATCATTCATTATAATTGAGATAAAAAAAAAGGATATGAAGAGAGAGGATAACATTAATGAAGCAAACAAGCACATCTATGGATCAGATTGAGAGTTTCAAGAACAAGAACAACAAAAGGTGAATTTGGTTATCAGAACCAAGAATAGAGGATACCGAGAATCAAAGGTATTATTCAATCACAATTAGGTGATAATATTTTTCATGTAAGCTAAATTGGATTTGTATCAGCAATAGGAGATTGCATTTACTAGGTCAATTTTTAATTTTCTATCATTCTACCAAGTGGAGCAAAGTGTAAAAATCCTTTCAAGGAAGGTGGATTTAACAGTCCAACTACAAATCTCTTAACCGAGTGCACACTCAACAGTGTTGCTAAAGCTCCTCACAGAGTAGACTTTAACAAGTCTCCACCGATACTCTTAACATGGTAGATCATCAGAAGTGATCAAATTGTAAGCCTTAACCGACCCCTTCCAATCTGAAGATAGTGAAGATTTTGTGGGTGCCATCCCCACTGTAGTTTTTACTTCCTAACAGGAGTTTTCTGTGATATCATATCTTGTGTTATGTGTCAAATTACTTTCATGAATGTTTCTATGAATGTTCACATGTATGTTAATGTTATGAATTGATATACAATTGATTACAAAGGTTAATTGATTAAAGGATACAAAATTTTTAGAGGTACTGATTCACCCCTCCCCTCTCAGTACATACTTCCCATTAATCCCAACAATTGTTATCAGAGCTAAGTCTCTTCTTGAAAATCTTAAAGGCTTAAGAGAAAAGATCATAAAATGGAGAAGTACAAACTTGATAAAAATATTGAGAATAAGAAGCTTGAAATTTAGATGTTCTATGAACAGTATAAAGAAGCTAGAATCAATATAAGACAACTTCTAGATGAAAGAAAGAACATGAAATCTCGCTGTAATGAGACAGATTATCATGAGGAAGAGATACTAGATTTCTTTGAGTCTTTAGGATCAACTACAAGCAAAGCACCAGATACATCAGAAGAAAGCATCACAAGCCTAATTGAAATCAATCTACATTTGGCTGGACAAGTTAAATCTCTGCAAATCGGTCAAGACACACAGATGGTAAGAATGATTGATGTCATGAACAATGCTAGACAAGCTGAGCAAGAAAGAACACTAGCTATTGATGATAGAAGAAAGATCACTGAAAAGCTACAAGAAAAAGAGTCTAAAATACAAAGACTTACTGAGCATCACCATGAGATTACAAATCAGATTATTCGTATGAGTCAAGAGGCAAACATAATAAATGTTGAACTCATTGAAAGAATAGAAGCTATCGGTGAACTAAGGGATGAGAATGAAAAGTTGAAACACGAAATAAGAATTCAACAACAACATAATGAAATTATCAAGAAAGCTGAAGAAAGCAATAAAATAATGGATGATTTTCTTGAAGGACAATGAAGAGTCAACAACAATACCAGTCTAGGTTTTACGAAAAATGGAGAATCATCAAATCAAACTGATCCAAAGAATGTTTATATAAATTCAAGACCAAGAAATATTACATGCAATCAATGTGGAAAGCAAGGCCATAGATCAAATGTATGCAGAGGCAAAATAAAAGGTATTTCTAAATCTACATCTTCATTCATAGGATTTTGTTACAAATGTAACAAGAAAGGACATAAAGCATATGAATGTAAGTCTGAGATGAAACAACCAAAGAAGGAAACCTACATGGGCAAGTACTGTCCTACTTGCAAAATGAATGGGCACACAACTCTTTAATGCTGAAAAAAGAAAAGGCAAGCATGGAAGCCTAAAGGTCAAGAAAATCCCTATCAACCGAAAAGAGTCGGTAACAAGTATGTATGAGATTACAATACTTGGACAAATTGTACAGCATGTGGAAGATTTGGTCACATTGCTACAAATTGTATGAGATAGTGGACTAGAAAGTATAGAGGCTGGACTAACCCCAGAATGGCATGCTTACACTGTCTTAAAGTTGGTCATCTCAAGAAAGACTATAGAGACCAAATGACAGAGACAAGCATATATCCCAATGGAAACACCATTGAAGACATCCAGAGGGCTAGAGACAAAATGTGGAGAAAAGCTTCAAGCAATGATGAAGCTAGACCAAGCAATGCAAATGGTGACACCCCATCTAATGGATCCAGTGACATCACCACCCCCACCTAAGCAGAACAAGTAAGTATGGAACTACATTACCCCAAGCTATTATTTTACATCAGTTCCATAATATGTTGATATAATGCCAAATTAGCATAAGAAAGATACATCATGGTATTACTTGTTAAAATTTGTGATAACTATGCTTTCGGGCATATATACCAAAATCCATCGGTACACACTCAAAGCTAAGACTACCTACACTTACAGAGAAGCGTTGGTTAAAAGCAAAGTTGCTAAGTATAAACCGAGCCTCGTCGGTAAACAAGCAAAGTGAACAAGTTGTCTACGGCACCGAAACCCGTTGGTAAAAGCAAGTGGAATAATGATTGCTCTGAAACGTTATGATTTTCACCGAAGGTAAGTAAAGTCTTCACTGACGAACTCCGTCTTCATACACCGAGGAGTTGGTAAGCATTTATGACACCTTTTAGGGCATCAACTATAAATAGGGAAACATAACAACTCATTGTTCACGACGACCAGAGCAGAGCAACCAAGGTAATTTTTGAGCAGAAAGTGACTGATTCACAAAGCAACCACAACTCGACACACAACACTCCAAAGAAGATCATAAATCTTTGCAAGCACAAACAATAAGTTCAACAGAACTGACAACTCTATTTTTGCGCATTTCACAGGAAGCCCAAAATTTTGAAAATGGCCTCGACATCAAGAACCGTGAAATCCAAGAACACAAAGAAGGACGAGTTCAAGCTCACCAAGAATTCAACATGTGAGGAACCTAACTAAAAGATTCATCCTGAGGTTGCCTCACAACTCGACGACGCTGGAGCATTCTCACGCATACTAGCTAGGGTTTTACTCATGGAAGACGTTCAATCTTTCATACACTGCAAGATTGCAGAGATATGAACTTCAGAAGTTGAATAAGCTTATAAGAAGCTATGTAACTAAGATGGAACTATGAAAGATGAACACAAGCACATAGAAGTAAAAGGGCTCACCAATGCCCTAATGTTCCCGAAGGTTTTCAAAAGCAAATGGATTCGGTTAGTAGTAAGCCGAATGCATAACAACAAGCTATGGCTTGATGAACCGAAGGTGATAACTCGAGATGTCATCCATGTGGTCACCGGTTACCCCATAACCGAGAAAGTAAAGACACTCAAGCACCCATCCAAGGCCGAGACCGAGAAGATGACAGGAGCCAAATGGGATGATAGAGGACTAAAAGTTACTACCATAACCGATGATGAGATCAAATTTGGTGCATGCGTTCTAGGCTACAAATTCTTCCAAGCAAGCAAGTTGAACAACATAGCATCAGGTGCAGTAGACACAACCTACAAAATTGTGAAGAAGGGAACACAATTAGACTTATCCAAACTTCTGCTAAATCAGTTGAAAGACAACTTAAAGACTATCAGGAATGCAAAGTCAAACACATGTAAGTTTGGCTTACTCATAATGAGTATTTTCTTCTATTTTCAAGAAACATTCCCATCGATAGGAGATGTGAAATGGGACAACACCAAACCGGTCACAATGCAAATCAGTGAGCACATAGCCACACTGGGAGATAACTTTGAAACAGTCATGGATGAATACTTCACTGTATTCAAAGAACAAATGCAAAAGAGGCCTGAGCAACTCATTGAGAAGTATAAAGATGAGATATGCTTCATGGATGATACAAATAATACATATATCAAGCTGGTTGTACCAAGGATAGCATGGTTACAACCCTTGGATTATGAAATAAACATTGATATCGCAACTAAGGCAATTGATGCCTTGATTAATGAACCACTAGATAAGAAACAACCCAAGTTTGGAACATATGAGGAGGCCAAGACAAGAATAAAATCTGGCCTAGTTGTTAAGAAAATTGTTAGGAAGAAGGATAAGATGGTAAAGAATCTCAAGAAAATACTATCGACAACTGAAGAAGAAGCTGAACAGGATGAAGAAGTTGAACAGGAGGAAGAAATCAAAGAACATTTATCTATGGGTAAAACTGAGGAAAAGGATGAATCTAAGGAAATAGAGTCAGATTCACCACCTCCTCCACCAAATAAGAAGCCATGAACAAGAATTGCTTCTAGAACAAGAAGCCAAACATCAAAGGACTCAAATCCTTCACCTTTGAAGAAAGGAAGGTTAGGACATACAAAAGGAAAGTTGCTACATAGAAGAGAAGGCAAAACAAAAAGGGAAGGAAATTCATAAGAACCCGAGAGGATATTGAAGACGTTGAGCAAGATGAAGCTATAGAGGAAGAAAGTGTCAAGGTACAAGCTCTTGAATCTATTGACGACATATACAAATCTATTGCAAATTATGGATCTATTACAACTTCAAAGATTAGAAGATGGTTGAAATTAGACCCAGAAGATCATAATAAAATAGAGGATGTCATCATAGCAAAAATGTACAAGTTTAAATATGTACCGATTAAGTTTGAAGGAAATCATGTACCAAGAGAACTATTGGATAGACTATACTCCAGATGGACATTTGCCTTGAAGAATGAGAAAGAAATAAGAGAAAGAGTACTTGTTACTCTCATGCCACCTGAATCAAAAAAGGTAGAAATATATGAAATGATGGAGAAGTACAAAAGGGAGTTCTCACCGAAGTTGAGAGCATATAAATTTCTTGAAGGAAGGCTTATAGAGCTTGAGAAGGATAGCCACAAGAAATGGTGTAAGATTATGAACAGACCTACTGAGGAGGAAAGCCCCGACAAAGACCTTCAACAACAAGATGTTGACAAGGCAACTCAAGATGACACATCTGTTGAGTTAGACAAAGAAGAAGATGATACAACTGGAAAAAAGAATGCAGATGTTGCAGATGAATCATGGCTAGACACCACAAATGACAACATTGTGGATACAAACATCATTGACATCACCGATGACCCAGCAGAGGAAATTAATAAAGATGAAGATGTAACTGTTGCAAAGGACAAAACCGATGAGCATGACACAACAATTGATACTGCACAAGTAAATATTCTAGGCAACATGCCAATATTGATACAAGCTATCAATATTCTTCAAGAATCAAGCATGTCACCTGAAAAGGAAACACCCAAGGATGCAGGGGAAGAAGAAAAGAAAGACAACACCGATGGTCAGCAATACGTCAGAGCCACTCAAGATGTAACCGATATTGATAAGGTTGTAGGAGGAGATACAGAAAAGGAAGTAGATTCAACAGATAAGAATGCAGAAACAAAGAATGATGAAGCTAAGGACACCGATGAAGGAGACAAACCTAAAGATGCTACTACTGAGGAAATAAAAAAATGTGCTACGGACGATGTGAAGGTGAATGTGGAGACGTCTACAGACACCCGACAAGCTGAAACTGACACCAAGAAATAAAAAGAAGCACAACAGGTCACTTCATCAAGCACAATAGAGAAAGCCAAAAAATTGGCAATGATTTTACATTCTAGTGATTCACAGAAGAAGAAGAAGAAATAAAAGAAGAATAAGTTGGAAGTAACCTTGGATGAACTCATTGAAATACCAAAGTGTGACCCATCTACACTTGATTTTGAAGCATTACAAGAATATGGAGAAATATGCCAAAGAAAGGCATTACAGGAGAAGCTGAAGAAACAACACATGGACTCCATGGTACTAGATACAACACAAGACATATTACACCAGATTGTACCCGATGTTGATATTGATTAGAACAAGCCTATTCTAGATCAATTAGCCACTCTAACCAAAGCAATTACATCTCAGAATATTGATGTTGAGAAGGCAATGGAGGAGAGAGAAGAGCTGAAGTACCAACAAAATCTCATTGAAAACATTAGCCAAGAAGTGGCAGTCAATAAGGTAAAGCTATCAAAATTCATCACTGAATTATACCCAATCATAACTGAAGCTATAACCTTGATTCAACAATTGAGCACAATAGAAAAGTTCACTAAAGAGAATAGTGACAACATTGCAAAGTTGGATATAGATCTGGAAAACAGTGCAAAAATCTTAACCACTGATGGAGACAATGCAGTTAAGTTGCATCATGAGAAAATAATAGAGATAAAAAGGTTAAGGAAAGAACTATGGGAAGCAGAGACACACTTTAGGGAAGAAGTAACCGAGCTTCAAGCTCAACTTCTACCAAACCTTACACTGCTTCAACAACATATTAGTTCAACAAGACAACTGATAGTAACTCCCGAGATGTCTGTAGCAGACAACATCTATGACATGCACTCAAAGATCACACTCGAGAACATAGCTCTGGAGAACCTCAAAGAACAATGGGAAAAAATGATGGAAGACATGAAGTCTTCACACTCCCACATTTTTGATAAACTCTAAGGTAAAGACCTTTGCCCTTAATATAAAAAAGGGGGAAAATGATACGAGTATAAAATAAATAAAAGGAGAAAATGATATGTATTCATTCATTCATTCATATGGGAAAATGGAAAATGGTAAATAGGTATATGTATATTCATATGGGAAATTAATATTTAGAAGGAAAGATATCATATGTATAGATATACCAACATATACATAGGGGGAGTCATTAAATGACTAAGGATTATATATGTTGTATATACTTAACATTTTGTTAGTATTTTGCACATATCAATTTTTGATACTAATGTCAAAGGGGGAGATTGATGACATTAATTTGTCATTAGTATGCAAACAAAACTTTCGGTAAGCATACACTGAAAGACAGGACAAGAGAAAACTGAAGATCAGATAGAAAGAGATCACCAAAGATGACTAAGTGCAAAGAGAACTGACGACACAACTTAGTGTGTAAACCGAAAATGCAAAGACAAAAAGATAAAGAGGAACTTGACAGAGGAATGCGATGTGCAAGATACAATGCAAACCGACAAGATAGTTAAAGTGCAATCAATAGAACAAAACTAAAGGACAGTCAGAGCATAACCAACAGATAGGAACCGAAAGTCAGTTGCAGCCCGCAAAAAGTGGATTTGACTTCCACGTCAGATAAAGCAAGATTATTCTATTTATAGGATATTTATTTGTTTTTTAATCCATTTCTTTAGGGACAAGAAACATGAATGTAAGTGCTTTACTCAGTTTAACTGATTTAAGACACATAGACTAGGAGATCTAGGTACAAGTTGTAAACCTGATCTTAGAGTTAACATTGTTTTTCTCGAAACTTAATGAAGTCAATCCATCTATAAATAGATGATGCAATCATTCATTAGAATTGAGATAAAAAAGGATGTGAAGAGAGAGGAGAACATGAATGAAGCAAATGGGCACATCTATGGATCAGATTGAGAGCTTCAAGAACAAGAACAACAAAACCTATGAATTTGGTTATCAGAACCAAGAACAGAGGATACCGAGAATCAGAGGTATTATTCAATCATAATTAGGTGATAATATTTTTCATGTAAACTAAATTGGATCTATATCAACAATAGGAGATTGCATTTACCAAGTCAAATTGTAATTTGCTATCATTCTACCAAGTGGAGCAAAGTGTAAAAATCCTTTCAAGGAAGGTGGATTTAACAGTCCAATTACAAATCTCTTAACTGAGTGCACACTCAAAAATGTTGCTAAAGCTCCTTTTAGAGTAGACTTTAACAGGTCTCCACTGATACTCTTAACAGGGTAGATCATCAGAAGTGATCAAATTGTAAGCCTTAACTGGCCCCTTCCAATCTGCAGATAGTGAAGATTTTGTGGGTGACATCCCCACTGCAGTTTTTACTTCCTAACAAGAGTTTTCTGCTATATCATATCTTCTGTTATGTGTCAAATTACTTTCATGAATGTTTCTATGAATGTTCACATGTATGTTAATGTTATGAATTGATATAACTCACATCAAGATAGTATAGATCATATTGAATGGATATACAATTGATTACAAAGGTTAATTGATTAAAGGATACATAAGTTTTAGAGGTACTGATTCACCCCTCCCCTCTCAGTACATACTTCACATTAATCCCAAAAATCTCATAGCATCTATCATACATGGATGCAAGAATTTTTAAATGGAAAATATGAGACGTGTATTGAGTATCCTCATAGTCTCATCAAAAGACTCTTTTATTGTATCTATCTATGCATATAATCACTTCTTTATCATGTTATTTAAGGGCACTGTTGTTTATGAAAGTCCTTCAATAGATATTCTATCACAATTTCATAGTTTCAAGATTCTTCCTAGCAAAATTAGCGTATGAGGGGAAGCCCATTGTAGAAAGATTAGAATTCTCTTCTACTTTACTTGCGTGCCTTAAAAAATTAGAGCACGAACTAAATATAACAAATTTACACATTCAAAACCAAATCTAAGTGTTTTTGCAAATTATTTCTACTACCTTAGATATCTAAAAAGTAGTATTAGGTACTTGATGTGATCCTTCCATGCTTTTCTATAAATCACAGTGTGGGGAAGATTTATTAAAATAATTCAATCTGTTGAATTCCTTGTTCTTCATATATTAGATGGTAGCTAGAGGATTAGTCAAATTGGATAACATCATTAAGGAATCAATGTGACCCAAGAGGGATCTGAAAAATTTCTTGTGCATATACTCTTTACAAATATAGATATGATGGTGGCTTGTTCTCAACATCGTCTTTGGGAAATTGGGAGTGTCAGGGACCTACATGCAACCAAATGAAATCATAATGTGCACTTAGGGTTATTTTGGAGTTTGCATTGAAGTGGATCTATAATTTATATAATCACGAGGTCAAAAATAGGGCTAATAATGAAATCATGATGTATAGTGTCGTCATGCATCTGGAGCTAGTGTGGATTCCATAATATATACACACATAGTCTCATGTAAGAATCTAAAGATGAGATCATGATGTAATGTTTTTAATTGGAGTTATAAATATTGTTGGCATTATAACTATATGCTCATGAAAGGGTACATAATGACCACATGGAATAATATGTTTACTATAAGTTCTAAATCAAAAAATATCATTGTGAAAGACCATGTTGTCGGAGAAAAATCAATTCCAACTTTGTCCCTAGTATGAGGACAAGTAATGGTAGAAATCTAGAATGACCATGTTGTAAGAATCATTGTGCAAGAGAAAAAGTTTCATATATGATATAATTATGTAGAAATGACATAAAAATTTGGTACAACATAATCATATAGATACCACCTTATATATCATATATAAATGGTATCATCATGTAGGAGCAATGACAAATCACATCATTTAAGATGTCAACATATAAAAGAAATGGCATGATATAAATCCATGTTATAATGTTTAGATATATTCTCCAAACAAAGCATGAGAATTTCTTGGCATATATAATAATTTGAATAGATGCCCTCAAGTGGGAATCCAAGCACTATGATTAATGTTAAACAATTTTTGTACATTACGGATCAACATAATAGATGGTATGAGATTCCATCTTGAGAAAGAGCCATATAACTATTGTCATGTATGAATGATGTATTAAATATACTCATACAAAAATAACATGATAGATGCATTAAAAAGATGCCACTAATTCATCATTAAGGGATCATAATATGTGTAGACTTAAGTAATTGTAGTTAAAAAATGATATGCAAGGTGCAAACATAAAAAAATGATAGCATGATGTTGCACTTGAATGGTATTAAGCAGGGTAAGTATATTATTATAAGTGATCATTGGGGTTACAAAATGCATTGCATGGTATCCCATCGAGATGGAGAGAGAATTAAGAACATGTATGAAAATTATGTAAGATAACACTTTTGATGTGTAATATTAATATGTTTTTAAAGTAAAATGAGATCTATAGTGGGAAATCCATAAGCACATGATCCATAGTTTTTAGTGATATAATTTCCTAACCAATCTAGTCATTTTTTTTGCTAAATTTCTCTTTTGCATTTGTATTATTTTATTTTCTTTGAGGAAATCTATCCCATGCCTCAAACTATCAAAAAGAAGTCATTTACTATAATCACAATTGAGTTTATTAATGTAATTATTTAATTGAACCTTTTAATTTAATTTTTCTTAGGTATTTATTTTGTTTATTTATACGAAATAGAATAATTATGTTTATTTCACTTCCTTCTTTCATGAGATTATTCTTTTTTCATTATCCGTTTAGATTTAAAAATTTAGTTAAATAAATCTCTTATTTTTCATGTTTTATCTCTTCCTTGTCCTCATTAGAATTGGAACCTTGAGGTTGACTGTAGCTATTTCCTTCTATTATACAAGAAATTTTAAATTAATCTCTAATATTTCTTTTAAAAGGGTGAATGCTTCTAAGTCATACCTATGAACAATTAAGGTCATAAATTGAGGACCTCATCACCACCCTAAAGGGGTTTGTACCTTGGTGAAATTAACAACACCGAAACATTTAAACAATTACACCACAAATAACCTCTCAATATTTTTGATATTAGATTTAACTAATATTTTTATTTTGAACTATTTATATGTTTATATCTAGCTTTTGTAACCTTCTATAGTCACATAAAACTAGCCTTGTGTTTGGGTTTTCATTGAATCCTACATGGTATTAAAGCTCTACATGGTATTAAAGCTTTGTTCATGTCTTTAATTTATTTATGTCCTTTGAGATATACAAGTTTTAATTGAAGTTTTGGAGGGGAGTGATCACATCATATTGTGAGGTGGTTTCTCTCTATGATTTTTAATTGCACCTGATTTGTTGATTTTCAAAGCATAGATATGAGCCCTCGTAACATCTAAACCAATAAAAAATTCTTATATAGAATTTTGTTTAACCAATAAAGGATATTATAAGTTATGGTGCTAAATAATGGTTGATCATTGGATTTTACATACAACTTATTTATATGAAATTTTTAAAAACCAAATAGGTCCTAACTTTGTGTTCAAAAGGCTTAAACCCCTTATTTCATATCAAATGTATCTTTATTCAAATCAAGCAATTTGGGGTTTTCTTTTTCTTTTTCTTTTTTTTTCCCAGGGGGAGGGAGGGATCTATGTTGGGCCCCAAAACAACTTTCCCTAATCAAGTCTCCCTAATCCTAAATATTTTATGTACCTTCAAGGCTAAGGGTTTTTCTTCAAGAGGAAGACATCATCGTCAATAGATTTAGGATAGTTAAAGGCTAACTATGGGGGTGAGTAATATTTACTAATATTTAATCTTAGATTAGACTAAGGAGAGTGTTCCTAGAGCCTTAATAAGCATTATACTTGAAAAAATGGATAACCAAAAATTATAAAGAATAATTGTACTTGAATTGCACACTTGACCCTAAATAACCATCACTGCGTCAAGGGTTATTGGCTACATTAACCTCTATATAATTGATAAATTCCCTACAATGTTTAATGAACGATTATAATGCTAAAATTTCTAGAGATTATTTTATTTGTACTTCTATCAACATTGGTAGACTATGAATGAATTGAATATATGATTCATTAAAAGTGTACAATCAGTTTTTCTTTTGGATTTCCTTGGTTTCAATCATTGAACTACAAACTACACATATGAATCTACGATTATTACATATAGTATTGGCAACTATGTTCAATGTTTTGAAACTATGTGACAAGACTAAGTTTCCAATATCAATGTCTTACTGGGTGACAAAGTCAAACATAACCACTAAATTGAGATAGCAGAAGATGAAAGAAAATATGATATTGTGCAAAGACATATACTTAATAATCCTTTTCCAAACTTGTACATATTCTCATGTAACATATAAATGACCAAGACAAATGATATGCTATTTAAAATTTTACAACATTTATAAATCTATTACATTTACATCAACAAATGTGGTGAAGGAAAAAATTAGAATAAAAAACTTGTCATATTTTACATTCAAGGCCTTTAGAAAATAATTAACACTAATTAAGAAGACATTTTATTACAAATATTTGTTGTTGTGGATATCTTATGAGTTCTAAATGAAATGCTAATAGAAAGTTGACTAACGACTATGGAAAACCTAGGATTTTGTACACGGTTAGATTGTGCAAATGCATCTAGTGACCAACCCTTTGAGTTGATGAGAAACCTCAAATATATATTTTCAACCTAGGTGCATGTTTTATTAAAGAGGATATGTGCAAATTTAGAATTGTAGAGATCCACCAAGCACTAATCATCATGTACACCAATGTCTCGCACATAAATATCACTTTGATGTCTACTGAATTGTGGTAAAGCAAAAGAGAATCCTCTACATATTAATGGCGTGCAATTTTAGAGTGTTGAAATAAAAATCTACCCAAAAAATCCATTAAAACAATCACCTAGGGATGTCATAGGATCTTTGGTTCTATAAATTCCTTCCTCATAATAATAAAAGTTATGCACAAAACCATTCCTTGTGTATAATGGGAAATGGTGAGAAATACTAGGATATAGATCAGTCACCAAATCATTGCATTATATATTGGAATGCCAAACCCTTACCTACAAGTTGGATCCAGTAAGAACAAACAAAGGAAGGGTGCCAACTTGGGATCTATATTTTGTATGGCTAGATTTGGTTAATTCCAAATAGATATTGAAAATGATATGTAAATGTAAATGAAAAATATGATCTATGAAAGTAAATGTAAGGAAATAAAGACAAGAACAAATGCACCTGGAGAAGTAAATAGAGACAAACTTGCAGGATAGTACTGTTGCAGCCCCCAAACACTGTTTATGAAATTGTATCTAAATCTGAGCTTTCTGGTCCTAAAGATCTGAGAAAATATATGTGTGTGTGTGTGGCTATATAGGGGTTTGCCTTAGTCAAACCCCCATTTTGGTGATTCCCACCTCCACACATAGTTGTTAGGATATGTAAAATGCGATGTGCTCGTGAATCTAGAGTATGTCTAAATTGCCAATGAGCTTAAATGTAAAAAATTCCTAGACCTAACCCTATGTGTGATAGAGTGAAATCCTAGCATGTAAATGCAAATAATGTTTGATTGAATGCATGCAAATAATCCTAGATCTAGAGTGTAAACATGAAAATATGAAGCATCACATAGATATGAAAATAGCAAGAAAATCATACCAAGCCCTAAATGGAAAAAGTACTCCTAGCCATCCTCATGATATGTTTGAAACTCCATGATGAGGTAGAAATTGATGTTTTGGATGCTTGATTGAGATTTTAGATGCTTGAAATTGATGAAGTCTTCAATAACAAACCCTCACTTCAATGGATGTTATCAAACTAGGGCTTCCACCTTGCAATTTCTTGTTGTAATCAAATTGGGGCTCTCACCTTGCACTTGATTTAATTATGCCAAAAATGAAGCAATAAGATTTCTTTTATAGTGATTTTCAGGAGTTGGAATTAAGCAGGTTGACTACAAATCTAGAAACCCTGCAAATGCATCAGGATGGACCCTGACCTTAAATCTAAGCCCAAATTAATAGGACAAGGTCGACTTAGTCAGCCTAGTCCCAATAAAACATTGACTTGGTCGACCTCATCCACCAAGAACTAGCTGAAATTTGATAGGTGGATCACAGTCAATCTGCAGGTGCAAGATCCAAAGTTGTAGTTGATTCTGATGTCGGGATTGAATTTAGAGACCAAAAGAAGGTGATATAGGGCCTAGGAGATGAAATAAATTTTGTGATTAGAGGAAAATAGAGGAGGATGCCTAGAAATTAGATCTTTTCACACAAGTTGGAGAGATTAGAAGACCTATATTTGAATTAGGTATGCATTAAGTGCAATCATGAAGTCCTAGAATGAAAATGTATAATATAAATATAGTAAGGTAGGTGTTAAACAATCGTTAAATTTAAAGCACACAAGTGCTTACAATTTAGGACAATATATTTAGCCCTCACTTTAGCAGTTTATGACACTACATGTATATGCAAGCTAAAGTAAAAATAAAATTAGTAAATGAAAAAGGATATATCAAAGCCCCTAGTGTGCAAACCTTGCAAGAAATTGTTAGTAACTACAACCTGCAAAATCACATGTCAATGAAAACATAAATCACCTAGGGATTACTAAGGAAATGATGAAGTTCACGAGTAGCTATATGCCCCCTGTTTTGACTTTCTATTAGGAAGGTGAAACAAGGAATCATGTATACCACGGTGAATTATGAATGCAAGTCATTGACAAATGCTTATCAAAACCATTCTAGATGAACACAAAATTTTTCAAGAAGAACTTGGATAGAGATGAAAGTGGATCACAATTCTAGCGACTGCAATGGTGTGGAAATCAGAGCTTCCTAGCTCAAGTTATGATCAAATAAATGAAGAGAGGTATTAAAGAAGGATAATTTTTATTAAAAGAAAAGTGTAAAATGCAAAAAAAGGTAAATAACCTAAAAGTGATTATAAGTTAGTGATTACCTTTTGGAGAGCATATTTTTAACATTACCATTTTTTTCTCATGTGAAGAAGGAAGAAGATGTCGAGGAAGCAGGAGTTGCAGCCGACAAGGATAGAGGTACTGAGGAGATCTGTAGAGGATGTGCTGCCCCTAGATGAGGTACGCCTTGATACTTATGTTTTTGACCTTCTTTCGAGTATTTTGACTTACCATAGTAGATGTAGAATTGTGTTATAAATAGGATCTGATTATGTCCAAACCAGAAAGCCCATAAAGTCGACCTAGTCCCGGAAAGTCGACATGGTCCTTAAAATTTGATCTAGTCCTAGGAAAGTTGACATAGTCCTAGGAAAGTCAACCTAGTCCCAAGAGCATCAATTTTTTTTAAATTTAGATTGATTGATGTTTATGATGTTCGGTTGTTCCTTTGTTGATTTGTGATTACAGGAATTGTCGACCATGCGTGAGTATGCCACCATATAAAATATCACGATGCATTTACAAGGATAGTATGATAGACTGAACCCTAAGCATTTATAAATTTTGAGAGATGTTGGACTATAATAGGTATATTGTCTTCCAAATATGTTATTTCACCTTTCCACACTGATGGAACTGGTGGAGAGGTGGGATGGGGACACTTCCACATTCTATCCACCCACCGGTGATATGACTATCACATTGGAGGATGTGTACCACATCTTACGACTACTTGTTTGAGGTAGGAAAGTGAGATTCAGTATAGAGAGATTAGAGGGAGATCAGATCTATTGTTTGGACCAGTCTCCGCTTCATGCACACAAAGATCACATTCCTCTATAGGCATTGGTGCATTCTTCCGAGGAGGTTCCTTTTGTTCAGAAGGTATTATTGTGTACCATTTCTATCAGAGTGGCTCCTGACTGCAAGGGAAGCATCTTTTCTTTGACCCTAGAACCTATAGTTCGGTGTGTGAAGAGAGAACATGTAGTATACCCATGGGGTAGGATTATGCTTGCCCACTTGTACTATGAGTTGGGTATATTTGTGAGATATCAAAGACAGAGACTGGAAATTTGTACTTTATTACAGGTATGGATGATGGAGCATATCACATGTACATGAATAGTAGGGTTCCCAGTAGAGGTTGATGCCATGGATCCATAAGCATACGACTATCCACCAAGTTCACAATGGCAGTGGGGTGATTTTCTATAATGGAGGGTGACCATCAATCATTTGTGGGTAGCCGATAACATATGGATACCTTACATCAGACTCATGTCATCCTGGATAGACACATACCAACAAATGAGATGCATGCAGAGGTACACATTGCTAGAGAGAAGGCACAACTATATTGTAGTGCCTTTCTATTTTCATAGAGTTAGGAAATAGTTTGACATCACATAGGGTGTTCCTCAACCAATGCCCCTTCATTCTCATGGGCATAGGTCTATTGAGAGGCCTAGACCAAACCAAAATCTATAGTTGATGATATTGAGCTGACATATGCAGAGTTAGAGGAGGAGCGGGATGTGTAGGTACCACATATAGTCACTAATGCAGGTTTGACGAGAGATTACCATAGATATATCATTGTGCATGGGGTTAGACCCATATTTGTGAGAGACTACCCTATGAGAGATATGAGGCCATGCTTTAGAGAAGACCTTGTGAAAATAGAAAATGAGGAAGATGAGAGAGATGATGATATGAAGAGAGCTGAGTGTAATATGGAAGGAGGCACCCATGGAAAAGGACCACAAAGTATCTAAGGAGGAGGCAATAGATTCCATCCCTGTGAGGAGATGACCACAAAGAGCCTCATTAGAGATGCCACCCCCATGAGATGTCACCTTCCAAGAACGTAGAGAGATTAGTTAGTCTGTGCCCCCAACAACATCCTGGGGTAAAGCCCCACAGACTCTATATATTGAAAATCCAAAGTATGAAGAAGGAGATCTAGGTATGAATGGTTTAATATATTTAATTGTAAATGTGAACACACACACACACACAGTTATATATTACATTTGGCACAAGTGGATGGAGACACTTTATGGGTGAGGTTATGAGAGATATCACTATAGCATTATGGATACCATCATCTTCACAGGTCAGGTATGGATCACAGTGAGATCCAAGGCAACATAAGGATTTGTTTGAGTTAGTACAGGTAGAGATGCAACTATTGAGAGACGAGAAAGATCGACTCCAATGAGATTTGGTAGAGAGCCAACATGAGATACAAGAGATATGAGGTGTACTATGAGGTCATGATATGTAGAGCTCATCTAGGATCCATTCACTATCCATGACTGATCATAGACCATCATCCACACCACGGGCACCATCTTCTCATCACAAACATGAGGGATCAAGAAGTCATCATCCCATAAATGATAACTGATATGCGTTATGTATGCTTTGAGATATAGGGCACATTTTGTACAGTGTCGACTATGTATCCAACATATATATATATATATATATATATATATATATATATATATTAATACTATTTATAGATTAATACTATTTATGTTTTGATGTATATTGCTTCTTTTAATGTCTCTATGCTTGATTATGTAAGCAATACCATAAATATTAAAAATGAGACACATGTGATTTAATTAAAAGTTAGCTTTAATTAAATGCAACAATTATGATGTAAGATGCTTATGTAAATAAATGAACATGCAATCTAGCTATCAGATATAACTAAACACTAATCTATTGGAACTTAAAATGTGAATGAAAGAAAGTGTGCAATTAACTTCTAAGTAAAATCCTAACCAAAATAATTAACATATTATAGATAAATTCAAGACCAAAACATGGACATTTTTGTCAAGAAGAAGCAATACATGAAAATAACAACTATTAACATATAATGCTCTAATGTAAAGATACTAACACACATAAAGATTGAAATGAGTGAGAAGGGAAGGAAGAGAAGGAACAAGGAGAGTTAAGCATAGTACCGACGTAGATTCATACGATGTATGGGGTCCCTGAGTGGTATACCATCCATATGCTACTAAGGGAAACCCTTAATGAGGGTATTTCCAATTCTAAAGGCATATTCACGCCTACACCACAAACTAGATTATAAGGAGTTGTTTGTATCGTAGTATGAACACTTGTTCTATAAGCCCATAAATTACATATCAATTGTGTGTGCCAATCCTTAGCATGATTGTTGATAGTCTTCTTAAGAATTTTCTCAATGACCTTTTAGTTGCTTTAGCTTGACCATTAGATTAAGGATAGTATGGAGTAGAAAAGCGTTGTTTGATACAGTATTTTTCCCAAAAAATTGTTACTTCCTTGTTTTTAAAAGGAGTACCATTATCAAATATTAGTGTTGATGGATTACCAAATCAAGCAATAATATTCTCTAGGAGGAAATTTCAAATGACATCAGTTGTAGTAGAGTGAAGAGGAACCGCTTCTACCCATTTAGTGAAGTAATCAATATTAGTGACAATGTCAGTATGTCCTTGAGAAGAAGAAGGTGATATTTTTCCAATGAGATATAGGCCCCAAATATTAAAGGGCCATGAAGCTACCTGAGAGTGGAGTTCATGTGCAGAAGCATGATTGAGATTATTGTGTTGTTGACATTGAGGACATTGTTTGACAAAAGGCAAAATAATGTTGTTCCTTAGTTTTCCAATAATATCCCATGCGAGGGATCTTGTTAACTAAGGACTTTCCACAAAAATACCTGCCATAAGATCCTGAATGAGCCTCTTGTAAAGCCATAGGAATATTAGTTTTATTAAGGTATTGATGTAAAATACTATTGTAAGAGTGCCTATGCAAAATGTCAGCAAGAATGATGTATCTTGTAGCAAGTTTACAAATTCGAGCTCTAATATTTCTTGTTGTTGATTTGGGAAAAGTACCATCTTGCAAATAATGAAATATGCGTGAGTACCATTCATCTGAATGAAGATTAAAACAACAAGCCTCACTATTAGAAATTTTAGGGATAGCATGACTGAAAAGATTGTGTATGGTGAATTGAAAACTTTCAACATTGTCCTCTAAAGAGATAAGAGAAGTTGCGCTTGCCATATCATCTGCATGTCTATTATCCTTACGAGGTAGAGATGTAATAGAATGATGGGAGAATTTATCAAGCAAGCCTTAGGCTAAATCATGATATTGAGTCAACTTAGAATGTTTGGCTTGATATTATTCATTAATTTGATACATAATTAATTGCGAGTCCCTAAAGATTTTAATATGTTTCACCTTAAAGGATAAATCTGTTTTTAATCTAGCCATAAGGGCTTCGTATTCCACAATGTTATTAGTGCAAGAAAAGTTGAGACGATATGATAAAGGTATAGGTTTCTTTCAAGGAGATACAAGAATAATTCTAACACCAAAGCCAGTTATGCATCTAGATCCATCAAAGTACAACTCCCATGCATCATCAATGTCTATAGGTAAAACAAATTCGTCGAGGAAAGTGATAGGATTAGAAGTGGAATTAGGTGAAGGAGCTTCGATGAAATGAGCAGTCAAAGCTTGTCCTTTTATTGCCTTTTGAGAAACAATTTTTTAATCAAATTCACTCAGCGTCATAACCCATTTAGTCAAGTGTCTTGACAGATCAATTTTTGAGAAAAGATGTTTCAAAGGATCAAATTTTATGATGACATTGATTTCAACATTGAGAAGATAATGTCAAAGTTTTTGGTAAGAAAAAACTAAAGCTAGACATTGTTTTTCTATCAGAGTATACCAAGTTTCGTAACCCATCAAAGTACAACTAAAGTAATACAATGGTCACTCTTTTCCATTCTTATCATTTTGGGCTAAAACAACGGCTAAAGCATTAGGAGAAGCACAAGTATATAAGAAGAATAGTTAATTAGGTTGAGCAGGTTGTAAGATAGGAGGATTAGCAAGATATTAATTGAATTTCTTGAATATCTTTTGACAATCATCATTCCATGAAAACGTAGAATCCTTCTTCAACAAGGAAGTGAAAGGAATCGTATGATCCACCAAGTGTGATACAAACCGATGAATGGATTGTATTTTTCCTTGTAAACTACGAAGTTGTGAGATGTTTCGGGGAGGTGGCATATTAAAAATGACATCAATGTTTTTAGTATCCACTTCAATACCCCTGTTTGAGATTATAATCCAAGAAGTTTTCCACTATCTACACCAAAAGGACATTTTTGAGGATTCAAGCACATGTTATATTTACTCATTCACTCAAAGATTTTTCTGAGAATAGTAACATGATCCTTATGAGAAATAGATTTGGTGAGAATTTCTTCAACATAATCTTCAATAATCTTATGGATGTAATTGTGAAAGATAAGCGCCATCTCACGTTGATAAGTAGAGATTGCATTTTTCAACTTGAAGGGCATGACGACCCAACAAAAGGTTCCCCAAGGAGTGATAAAAGTAGTTATGTATAATCCATAATAAAGCATGTCCCGCTATGGAATCCATAATCATATGAATGTTTGGGGGCGGGAAATCATCCTTAAAAGAAGCTTTATTTTAGTTAAAAAAATTGTACACATTATGATTTTATTATCACCTTTAGATACAACTACAATGTTCAAGATCCAAGGAGAATAATCAATAGGATGGATAAAGCCAGTGTCAAGGAGTTTTTCAATTTTAGCTTTCACAAAGAGAGCAATGTTGGGATTCATCTTGTGAATCTTTTGTTTCACCGACTTCGCATTAGGAAGAAGAAAAATATTATGTGTGACAATTTAGGATCAATGGTAGGCATATCAGAAGAAGCCCAAGAAAAGACTTTAGAAAATTCAAGAAGAAGAGAACTAATCTCTTTTCGTTCATCCTCATCTAGACATTTGCCAATTTTGATCACTTTCTCAGTGTTATAAGGATCCATTTTCACATCAACCGTGTTAGTAATCAAAAGATTAATTTTTTGAGAGACATCCATAGGCAAATGGGAATCATGTTTATGTCTAGAAGTAATCTATTTTCCAAAGTATGCTTCAACATTTAAACAATAAGGAAATACCTGATTGTGATGAAAAGGTGAGAGATCATCATATGCCCCCAAGAATTCATCTAAAGCATCATCGTTACTAAATGCATCAAAAGAAAGATTTTGGTTAAAACCAATGAGTTAAGGATTCACGATTTCCAAAGGTTTGAAAGAGATAGTGTTGAAGTGGAGAGTAACTGGTTGTGGTTTCTTATAATTAAGATTAAATCTTAATCCTTAAGAATGTTCATGTTTGTCATGTCCTAAGGGCACTTGAATTCCTTGCTTATGTTTTCCACAACCATTCCCATTGAATCCATGTTTGGCTAATAAATGATACCTAGGTCCATAATGAGAAACCTTATCCAAAAGGGTTAATGGAGCTTCGTAAATCACTATATCATAACAATAATGTTTGATAGTTTCTAAATATTAATTAGGAGTGGAAGCAACACAAAATTTGTTTCTAAGCTCATTAGAAAGATGAGTTTTTGTTTTGAAATCTGCCAGGTTTAGTTTGTTCAAGTTCAAATGTTGGGACTTTGTACTCTCCAACATAAGTTGGTGTAAAATTTAAGGATCCCCAATCATCATCTGAAAGGACACTAGTAGGGGAAGGATCATCCTTATGTTCGGGATCATGTTTTTCTTCAATAGACACGGGTTTATTGTTTGATTCAATATGCAAACAACTATTCGGTCTATCATCTACAAGAAGTGTGTACATTCAATTGTTGTAGATAAAATTGACTTTTCAATGAAGATTTGAAGGAACAACATGCATAGCATGTAACCAGGGTCGGCCCAAAGGAAGGTTATAATTAAGAGGTTCATGTATTACGTAAATAGGAGTGTCTAGAATAACTGAACCTACCTTAATATGTAATGTGATAATACCTAATGTTTTCTTAGAAAAATTGTCAAAGCCATGAATATGAATGAAATTAGGTTTAATACTTGACATATTAGCTTTGATCTCTTTCAACATGTCCATACTAAAAATAATTAGTCTAGACCCATTATCAATTACGCTTCTGTGAATGTGATTACTATTGATAAGAACAACTAGCATAAGAGCATCATATTTATTTAGAACTTATTTAGAACGTAAATCATCTTGAGTAAAGACAATTTGAGTTGGCATAGGAGTAGCATGCATACATTACAAAAAGGAATTGATGTTATCTTGATTAGGTGGTGGAGTTGGAAGAGTGGTTAAAGATTTTGCAAGGCTTCATGATATGTACGAGAAGTTTGAAGTAGTTCCCAAAGGGAAATATTAGTAGGAGTAGCAAATAATTATTACATCAAATCATACCCCTTTCTAATATTGGGAGATAAGCATGGTGCTAGAGGAAGCATGGGTTGAGAAGGTGGTAGAGAAGTAGGAACAACCAGATTAGTGGGTTGAGGATTATTTCTTGTATGATAGGTGTGAGCCGCCTCATGATAATCCCTTATAAACTCCAAAGGAGTTCTAGATTTTCCTTTCGCAGTTATGATAGGCTTGTTCAAAGTTTGAAAAGAGCTTTGTAGATTACATCCTTTAACCGTAATCAAATGTGTAGTGAAAGTTTGAGAAGAATGTTGTTGATGATAACCCTTAATATTAATCACAAGTTTGTTAGGGGTTTGAAAATAATTTGATTGAGTGCATCCTTTGAGAGTTATCATAGGCTTATTAATAGGTTGAGCATGGACAACTACTTTAGGTGTTTTAATGTTGAAAACAAAGTTACTCAAAGGAAGCAAGGTAAGCAATTTTTGGTAAAAGGTTGGTTGAAGAGACGTAGAGGAAGATTTAGTATAGATGAAGTCATCGAAGGCTTCACCTGTCATAACAAAATCTTCACTACTAGAGGACTCATAAGGGTTCTTAACATCATGACTACCAAAGGAATCATCAAAATACTCATAAATAAAGAAATCATACATGTTGGAAACAAGATAAAGACAAATGAAATGCAATTATTTTTGTATTTTTCATAATGTAAATGAAATACAAGAAATGAGAAGACAACACATTTTTCTCTTTTTATGATTTTAAGATACAACAAATAGCAGATCTAACTAATAATGAAGATGATGAATGCATAAAATGCAGATCCTAAGCTAATGTAATACGTCCAAAAGGAGATCTAAATACTAAATGAAAATTATTTTAATCTTTTTGAGATTTGAAAGAGAAATATATGCAATATCTAACTAGCACACATAAAAGGTATTATTCATGAAAGGTTCGGGTTCACCAAAATGTATAATGGAAAATGGTGAGCAATGCTAGGATGTAGATCACTCACCAAATTATTGCATTATAGGTTGGAATACCAAACCCTTACCTATAAGATGGATTCGGTAAGCACAACCAAAGGAAGGGTGCCAACTCAGGATCTATGCTTTGTAGGGCTGGATTTGGTTGATTCAAAATAGATATTGACAATGATATGTAAATGTAAATGACAAATCTGATCTATGAAAGTAAACGCAAGGAAATAGAGACAAGAACAAATGCCTCTGGAAAAGTAAATGAAAAATTACACTTTTAATATGAATTTTTTGATTGTCAGAGTCTCAAAACCGGCTGTAACTTCAGATCTGGCAGTCTGAGACCTGTAAGTGGCTATCCTGAGAGTTTTACTATTTTTAGGAGGACAAGGTTGACCTGGATGACCTAGTCCTAGGACTAGTGGTGTAGGGAACCTCCCCTTTAAATGTTTTGGTGTTTTTTAAGGTTGTTTTAGGAGTTTGTGTGTGTGTTAGAATAAGTTCCAAAAGGTTGGAAGCATGCTAGTCTAACTTCATGTTTGTAAGTGCCTTAGTGCTCATTAGGTCATTTTGGCCTCAATTTGTGAAAATTTGCCATTTTAGGGAAATATAGGTTGGAGGTATGATTTAGGACCCTACACATCCTATTTAGGGTCTTAGAAGTCAACATCAACCATCGAGTTGACAAGGAAAGTCAAAATGCATCAAAATGCAAAAAGTCGCTAGCAACTTTGAAAGTTGCTTGAGCAACTTTTGCAAGAAATGACAAAATGTAGTTAGAACTGAATGTAACTACCCATGCTCAGTATATGAGCATGGAATCAAAGTTTTGAAAAGGTTAATGAGATTTTGGATTGAGACATTTACTTCTGACACCTCTGTACGAATGTCTGTACCTTCATTTGCATAATCTGCACTGTATCTTTGCTTCTGTACGGCTGTGTACGAATTGGCATAGGTGATCGAGATTCATGTTAGTGTAGTGTTTTCTTTTAGCTTCCATATGCAATAGATCATTTGTTTTGAATTTCATTAGGATTAAAGTTACAAGTTTTTGAAGGCCCCTGGTCTGACAAAGACAAAACAGTGCTGCCTAGATAGAAATGGCTCTAACCTAGTTTTCCTCTAGTGGAATTGATTGAAACCATGGGGAAAGTAGGGTTAGGGTTAGTAGATGGGATTTTTGTTCCTTTTTTTGTGGTCTCAATGGATTTCAAAGGCCAACAATGAAGCCCTATGGCTAACTGGTGAAACCAGGTGAGCCAGGATAGGGAGAAGATCGAATTTGTTTGAGCACCCATGACCTTTTGGGGAAGACTTAGTTGCATTGTTGGATGCAAAAGATAGTATCCTAAAAGGATTCAAATGTGGAAGGAGGGGAATCAAAGATTGGAGACATGTTTAGCAATTATTCTTGCTGACTGGTCTAGAGGCCTAATTAATAGGCTATAATCTAGGTCCTGCAAGAAAGTAGGGTTTTGGGTGCTTCCAGAGGTCAGGGTTTTGGATTTTGACAGTGTTTAGGGATGTATTGAAGATTTTCAAGTTTGTTTGTGGAGTCACTTGGAGTTTTTGTGAGCATTTGGAAAAACTCGGTGCAAAATGACCTACTAGGAATTAGGCAATTAGGCCTCCTAGTGAAATAACAACCAATTAGATTGGTAAGGGGTTTTGATGTATTGGGATGAGTGTATAATGACCTATAATGGTTCAAGAAGGGTGTAAATAGTCTTGGTGAATGTGTGTGAAGATCTTAGGTAGAGGATTGACAATCTAGTGGGGTTCAAGTAGAGTAAATTGGGCTTTTGATTAACTAGTTGAACTAGTTAAGCCTAGAAATCTTGGTGTCTTCTAATAACAAACTATACCTTGGAGGAGAAGTTGGTATTGAGGGTCTTGGAGATCCTAGAAGAAGTAAGAACCAACAAAGAATGACCATTGGATGTTTGGGTTAGTCAATTGAGCAACGTGGAGTGAAGGAAAGCCTAGAGTGTCAAGTCCTCTGCATCAAAGTGGTATCAGAGCTGGAATAGCTTGAATATTGTGTATGTCTGAAGGGGAGGAGAGTCAAGAGGTTGAAAACATGCCTCCTAAGGCAATGAGTATGGATGCCATAGTAGAATTGGTTCAATGCCTCTTGGAGAAGGCTAATGTGTCCAAAAAAAGAGCAAGAAGAAGATCACAGAATGGGGAGATGAAAGTGATGGAGATGAGAGTCAGACAAAAGAGTCATCAAACAAAGGGAAGGAACCTGAGATAGACAAAGAACAAAAGGTATTCTTAGATGCCTTCAAATATTTAAACAAGGATAGCATGGAACACATACCATACTATTGTGGCAATTTGAATGGAGAGGAGTTGTTGGATTGGCTAGAGGCCATAGATAATCAATTTGACTACAAGGAGGTAGCAGAGGAGAAGAGAGTTAGCTATGATAAATCTAGACTCAAGGGATCTGCATTAGTGTGGTGGAACATGATGCAGGATGAAAGGATAACCAATGGGAAGAAGAAGATTATTTCTTAGGAGAGAATGAAAATCAGATTGGGGGCACAATTCGTGCCCACTGATTATGAAATCCAAATATATCAAAAGCTACATAATCTAAGACAAAAAGAAATGTTAGTGAGTGCCTACACCGAGGAGTTCCATAAACTAAGCCTAAGGGATAAGAGACAAGAATATGAAATGGAGAAGGTAGCAAGGTACCTAAATGGGTTAAGACAGGGCATTTAAGATGAGATTAGCATGATGGCACCATATAGTATGCACAAATGCTTTCAATTGGCCTTGAGAGCAGAGGATAAATCAAGAAGAAGAAATGACTTCCATCAAAGAGGAAGAGGTGGCAACAATAACAGAGGTTTTCAAAGAGGCAAGGGTAATTTTGGTAGAGGACAGAGTCCTAATAGACAAGAAGACAGTCAGTTCATGGATAGTAGTGGAGGAAACCAGTATAGAGGATCTTTCCAAAGGGGAGGATACAGAGGTAGAGGACCACCAAGAGGTAGGTTCCAACCCCAAGGGAGATCTAATTCAGTTTTCACTGGTAGGTGTTATAATTGCAACCAAGTGGGTCACACAATGGGCAAGTGTCCAGAGAAGGCTTCCTCATCTTCAATACGGGATAGAAGGAATCAGTTAGTTCAAGAAGATGACACTCAAAGTGTTACTTCTCCCATTTCCAAGCCAGGGCCAGTACTAGATGGAGAAAACTTGATGTTAAGGAGAACCTTATTGAAAGTACCTAGCACCATAGAGCCACCCCAAAGAAAGAACTTATTCAAGACAACTTGTAGGTCTCATAGGAAGATTTGCAAGGTTATAGTGGACTCTGGATCCACTGAGAATATAGTGTCCACTGAGATGGTGGAGAAATTGAAGTTGAGAAGGATACCTCATACCACACCTTACAAGGTTTCATGGTTGAACAAGGGTC
>MU224300.1:371170-384635 GCA_018584345.1 Thuja plicata
TTGCAAGGTTATAGTGGACTCTGGATCCACTGAGAATATAGTGTCCACTGAGATGGTGGAGAAATTGAAGTTGAGAAGGATACCTCATACCACACCTTACAAGGTTTCATGGTTGAACAAGGGTCAAAAAATAGTGGTAGATGAGAAAACTATGGTTGAGTTTGAGATTGGGGAATATAAGGACAAGGTCCTATGTGACATACTGCCTATGGATGCATGCCATCTTCTCCTAGGATGTCCATAGTAGTATGATGCCAAAGCAATACATGATGGAGAGGAGAACAATTATGTCATCACCAAGCTAGGAAATAAATTCCAAATGGATCCATTGCAAGAACCCAATGAAGAGAAGCATGTGGGGACAAGTGTGATCTTATTGAGTGGGAAAGAGTTTCTAAAGGCCATGAAGAAGGATAAAGGAGTCTGTTGTGCAGTAGTGATCAAACCAATGGAGGAAACTAAGGAGAAAGTCTGTTTACCACCAGAGGTACAAGCTTTGTTGGAGAAATATCATGACATAGTAGATAATGGTTTTCCAAGTGCCTTACCACCTATGAGGGATGTGAGTCATCAGATTGACCTCATTCCTGGAGCAAATTTTCCAAACAAAGCAACATATAAGATGACACCAAGCCAAAATGCAGAGATAGAAAAATAGATCCAAGATTTTTTGGATAAGGGGTTGATAAGGAAGAGTTTGAGCCCATGTGCTGTGCCAATAGTACTTGAACCTAAGAAGGATGGAAAATGGAGGATGTGTATAGACTCCAGGGATATAAACAAGATCACAATCAGATATAGGTTCCCAATGCCCCAAATAGAAGATTTGATGGATAATCTTGGAGGATCTTGTTACTTTTCTAAGGTGGACTTGAAGTCAGGGTATCATCAGATAAGAGTGAGGCTAGGTGATGAGTGGAAGAAAATTTTTAAGACCAATGAGGGTCTGTATGAGTGGCTATTTATTCCCTTTGGCCTAAGTAATGCACCTAGCACATTCATGAGGCTCATGAATGAAGTTCTAGCAGAGTTCATTGGTAAGTTTGTAATAGTTTACTTTCATGATATTTTTATCTTTAGTAGGTCCAAGGATGATAAAATGAAGCATTTGGAGATGGTCTTAAGAAAGCTACATCAAGAGAAGTTGATGATAAATCAAGAAAAGTTGATGATAAATCAAGAAAAATTTGAGTTTCTCAAAATTGAACTAGTTTACCTTGGTTTTGTGGTTGCTAATGGATGTATGAAACTGGATCCTGATAAAGTTAAGTCCATTTTGGAATGGCCTACACCTAGGTCCATAGGGGATGTTAGGAGCTTCCATGGGTTGGCCTCCTACTATAGGAAATTTGTGAGAAATTTCAGTCATGTATGTGCCCCAATTCTAAACACAATTAAAGGTGGAATCAAATGCAAGTTTGAATGGACAGTAGCAACAGACCAGGGGTTTGAAATGTTGAAAAAGAGGATTGAAGAGATACCTACACTTAAATTTCATAATTTGAATCAACTCTTTGTGGTAGAGTGTGATGCTAGCAAGTTGGCTATAGGGGCAGTGTTAAGCCAAGAGGGACACCCCGTGGCATTCTTCTTTGAGAAGTTGAATGAGGGAAAAAAAAAGTAATCCACCTATGATTTGGAGTTATGTGCCATGGTGCAAGCCTCAAAGAAGTGGAGACACTACCTATTACCTAGGGAGTTTGTGGTCTATACTGATAACCATGCCTTAAGTTTCCTAAATGGACAAGAAAAACTAAATCACAGGCATATGAAGTAGGTAGAATCATTGCAGGCTTATACTTTTGTTATTAAGCATAAGAAGGGGGTTACCAACAAGGTTGTAGATGCTCTTAGTAGGAGAGTATTCACAATCCAAGAGATACAACTACAAAGTGTAGGATTGGATGATTTGAAAGACCTCTACAAGGAAGACAAAGACTTCAAGGAAGATTATGAAGCTTGTGTAAAGTTTCAGCAGGGGTTCAAGGTGGATTTCAGTCAGTTTGTGTTGCAGGAAGGCCTATTGTTCAAAGGTCATATTATGTGTATACCTCAGTGCTCAATGAGGGAAAACATTGTGAAGGAGAAACACCAAGGAATCTTGGGAGACCACTTTGGAGTGGATAAAACATTGGAGCAGGTGCATAGGCATTACTATTGGCCTAAGATGCAGTCAGATGTGAGGATATTTGTAGAAAAATGTTAGATTTGTCAGAGGGAAAAAGGAAAAAGCAACAATAGTGGGTTGTATCAACCATTATCTATACCCCAAAGGCCTTGGGAGTGCCTTAGTATGGATTTTGTTTTGGGGTTACCAAAGACACCTAGGGGACATGACAGTGTGTTTGTGGGGGTGGACCATTTCAGAAAGATGACACACTTCATTCCATGCAAGCAGACCAATGATGCCTCTCAAATTGTAGGGTTATTCTTTAGGGATATAGTAAGAATCCATGGTTTGCCTTTGAATATTGTCGGTGACAGGGATACAGAGTTTGTGGGTCACTTATGGAGAACTCTTTGGAAGATGCTTGGAACTAATTTGTCTTTCTCCTCGGCCTACCATACACAATCAGATGGGAAAACAGAAGTACTAAACAGGTAACTTGGAAATTTGCTGAGGTGTTTGACTAAACAACATGGACAATCTTGGGATCATATCATAGGGCAGGCAAAATTTGCATACAATGACTCCATTAATAGGACTACATGTAAGAGCCCCTTTGAGATAGTCTATGGGGTCAATCCTAGAGGGATTTTGGAGCTGAGAGATCTCAATTTGAGGGACAAGAGGAGTGCACAAGGAGAGTCATTTGTAGAGAAAATGAAGGAGCTGCATGATCAAGTCAATAAGACTTTACAAAAACAAGTGGAGAAGTACAAAACCAAAGCTGATAAGACTAGGAGGGACTTGCAATTCATGGTTGGAGATCTAGTACTTGCCTACCTTAGGAAGGAGAGGTTACCCAAAGGCCAACCAACTAAGCTACTCATGAAGAAGATTGGACCACTAAATATTTTGCATAAATATGGCAAGAATGCCTATGAAGTGGAACTGCCCCCTAATTTGGGAATTTCACCTATTTTCAATGTTTGTGACTTATACCCCTACAAGGGACCAACTCTAGACACAGGTCAGTCTACACTTGCAGATTTGGAGGAAGATGATTGGGTGAAATATTTGCCTACCCTAAAGCCATTACAATTGGAAAGTGTCTTGGACTCTAAGGTGCTAAAGAAGACAAGGAAGGGTAACTACAAGGAGTAACTCATCAAGTGGCAGGGACTACCTGAAGCTGAGGCCACTTGGATGACATAGCTGGATATTATAAAACATGGGGTCACCATTGAAGACCTCCTACCTCAAGGTACTTGAGTTATTTTGTCTAGGGGAGTATGGTGCAGGGCACCTCCCCTTTCAATGTTTTGGTGTTGTTTAACGTTGTTTTAGGAGTTTGTGTGTGTGTTAGAATAAGTTCCAAAAGGTTGGAAGCATGCTAGTCTAACTTTATGTTTGTAAGGGCCTTAGTGCTCATTAGGTCATTTTGGCCTCAATTTGTGAAAAGTTGCCATTTTAGGGAAATATGGGTTGGAGGTATGTTTTAGGACCCTACACATCCTATTTAGGGTCTTAGAAGTCAAATATCATATCATATCATGTAATATGGAAATATGATGCCAAGATAAGTCAATTAGGAGTCTAAGGAGTTTTATGATGTAATAAGGTCACAAGATGACCATTTCCAAAGTTATAGGTATGTAGGAGTTTATTGAATAGAGTTTTAAAATTCAAAATTTCAAATCCCAACGACTAATGCCAATTAGGATGGAAACTATGTTTAAGGGCTTAATTGAGTTTTTAATCATTAGAAACCATTTGGAATCAGTTGGGATAGTTGATTTACAATCTATATAGCCTGGATGAGGCATGGGGTGAAAGTACAGTACTGAGAGGACACCATTTGTACATGATGTCTTTTGAAAGCAATAAAACAACCTAATTTTTCAAGTTTCTTATGATAGTTTGATTGTCTTTACCTTCTATGAATTTCCAATGTTTTTAGGAACATTAATAAGCATCTATGGAATCAATGTACATGATTTAAAGTTTCATTTTGTTCTGATTTTGCATTAATTGTGCTGACAAACTAAAGAAATTGAACCATTTATAACAATCCTGATTGTTTCAAGGGTTTAATGTCATTCCCTGAATGCCAATACCTGATTCTCATGCAATGACCCTAATGTAACATTTACAATATATTTCTAACCATCTAATGTGTAGACAAAGTGGAGATTGCAGGTGATCACCATGAATACTTGGTTGAAGAGTAACTAAGTTGGTGGCTAATGTGTAGCACCAGGAGATCTTCTCAAAGGAGGGCATGGTTTTATGTTGGAATCCATTAGGGGATGTCATTATAATGGTGAATCAACCTTTGTTTGGTTGAAATTGAGTTTGGAAGGACGACATTGATCAAACCCTAATTTTGAGGGGGTTTAGAGAGCAATTTGGGGTTTTGTACTTAGGGAGTCCACAAAACAAAATTGATTGCATTTTACTCTAATTTAAGTCATATAGTAACTCTGTTGAAATATCCAAGGTTGGGTGTTAAGTATTTGCAGGGTTTCTTTGTAAAAGTGGGGTAATTTAGGCCTCAAGACAATCACCGTTGGTTAGATGGGTGATGTGGTCCAAAACACCTGATACCAATTTTTGGATATGTGACAGAGAAGCTTAATGGGTGTCTAAATCCATAATTTTTTTGGGAGTCTTTTGGAAAGTTCTAGTGTAAATTCTGAAAAATAGTCGCTTGAGACCTAGAAGGGGATTAGGCCTATTAGGACAATATTTGGGGTTGGCCTATAAGTTAGGCACTTGAACCTTTGAGATGTGTTTATATTGGTTGCATTGGGTAAGTAGAAACCATTAGAGTCATTGAGAGCCTTTGGGAAGGTTGGGTTCATAGATTGACTCATCAAAGCCATTTGGAGCACTAGGGAGCATTGTGGATTGACACAACATTTTGTGCATTTGACAAGTTGGTTGTATAAGATTGAGAATCCCTTATTTCCCTCTTCATCATGTTCTTCTTTGGAAAAAAATTAAGTTGACAAAATCTTCTTTAAATACTCTTGCTAGGGTTACGTGGTCAGGCTTGCGTTTCTATATGATTTAAGCTAACGGTACCTCTGGTGGTATTGCTACACTATGGAATCCTCAGAAGGTGGATACAAAATTTATTTCCTCTACCCAAACCTTTTGACTGTCAAAGTTGCTTCTAATAGTAATGTTTGGTTTATAGTTAATGTTTAGGCACACAAATCCTGCACTCGTAGGATACAGGTCTGGGAGGAGATCTCATCTTTTATTCACCACTCTAGTACCTCACATTGGCTTGTTGTTGGTGAATTCAATTCACCTTTTTACCCTTTGAAATATTGGGTGGATTGGATGATTAATTTGATAGCATGCTTGACTTGTCAAATTTTATCAATAATACATGTATGATTGACATTGATCTAACATGACAATTTTCCACATGGTTGAATCATATGAATGGTAAAGGTCTCATTCAAGTCAATCTTGACAGATTTATCTACTCCACTAACTCATACATTGGTTTCAACTATGTTTTAACGACTCTCTCTCGGACATAGTCTGACCATAATCCAATCGTACTAGAGTGGAAAAATATGTTCAAAAGGGGCACAATCCTTTCCATTATGAAATCACATGGATAAAATACCCTAATTTTTGCAACTGTATTTAGAAATTATGGAACTCCTTTGTGTGAAGGAATCCAATGTATCCTGTGGTCCAAAACCTGAGCATTATTAGAGGAAATGCGAAGGGCTAGAAAAAATTCACATTTGGGGGATATATTTGAGAAGAAAAAATAAATTAGTATGAAATTTACTTCCATATAAGAGAAAATGGCTAGTGGCGATTTCTCTTTGATAACTCATAATTAGGAGGAAGCTTTAAGAACCAATGGAAATAAATTCTATTTAGGGAATAAATCTTTTGGAAGAAAAGGTCCAGAATCCAGTGGTTGAAAGGAGATCACATTTGGCCTTTTTCATTGCTCGAATAACACTCATAAGAAGAGAAATACTAACCTAAGGCTTAGAGATTAGAACAATTAATATGTCATTACAAAGGACACTAAACTAGGTCTGATGGCCTCTAATTACTTCTGCACAACATTTAGAGATGATAGTCATGTTGTTGATAGGACCATGGAAGCACAATTGTTAGACTTCCTCCCAAGGGTTGTTAGTGCTATGAAAAATGTGTAGCTTCTAGCCTTGGTTACTCTGGATGAAGTTAAGAATGTTTCCTTCTCCAGGGGTTCTTTTAAATCCTTTGGCCCAACTGACTTCCCCCCTGCTTTTTTCTAGGATTTTTGGGATGTTGTTGGCCAAGATATGACTTCTGCTACAAAGGATTTCTTCAAGACCGGAAGACTTCTTAAAGAGTTGAATAGATCCTTCATTGAACTAATTCCTATGGTCCAAGAACCACAATTTATTCCTAACTTTAGGTACATAAGCCTATGTAACATGGTTTTTAAAATATTTTCCAAATTCCTTGTTAACTGGATTACACCCATGCTAGACGGGCTCATTAATGGTAACCTAAAAGGTTATTTCCTTGGAAGATAGATTCTTGATGTTGAAAATACTACCCATGAGTTTATTCACTCTATGGATAAATGCCATCAATCAAGGATGACATTTAAATTGGATATTTCTAAATCTTATGATAGATTCTAATGGGACTTCCCATTGAAAGTTTTAAAGAAGTTTGGCTTTGACAGGAAGGTACTTTCTTTGATTAAAGGGTGTGTGGCTAATATTTTCTATTTTGTCCTAATCAATGGTGCCTTGAGGATTTTTTTGGTGCTACCAGAGGTATCATATAGGGGGACCCATTATCTCCTTATCTTTTTATCATTTTGGCTGAGGTTTTCAGGATAAACTTCCTTAGAATGGTTGATGAGGGTAAACTTATTGGAATTTTTCATGCCTCCACTCTGTCTCCTTTTGTCCTCCAACAATTTGTTGATGATACCACCCTTTTTAGTAATACCTAGGTGATCGAATCTAGGGTTTGAAAAATCCTTCTCAACCAATATACCTATGCTTCAGGCTATGAAATCAACTACATCAAAACTAATATTTAGTTCTTCAACGCTCTTGACAATATGCAAAACAAAATAAAAAATATTTTAGGTTGTCAATGTGAGAATCTCCCAAGTACTTATCTTGAGCTCCTTCTTATGGTCAAAGTGGTATCTAAGACATTCTGGGACTCAATCTTAGAAAGAACTCAGTGTAAATTAGCTGGTTGGAAAGGTAGACTTCTTTCTAGTGTTGGTGAATCTCAAAAACTATGGTGGATAAACTTGAGAGAATTCAGAAGATCAAAATTATGGATAGGTATGAAGGAAATAAAGCATATTGCCTTGGTTAGCTGGGCCAATGTTTGTTAGTAAAACACTATGGGAGGATTGGGTATCAAGAAAATTCCTCACCTTAATAAGGCCCTCCTTGCTAAGATTACATGGAATCTTACCTAATTCAAATCCAAGTGGTGTGACATTATGACTACCAAGTAGTTGAATAATGAAAAGTTTTACCATTTCCTTATTGTGCAAGGGCTCCCTAGTGGGTCCAAGATTTGGACCAACATTCTTAAATGCAGGAATAATCATATAGTTGGGCTTGAAATGGAAAATCATCGATGGTCTCATGATTCACTTTTGGGATGATACCCGGTTGGAAGATACACCCCTATCCTCCCACCCATCCTTCTACAACCTTTGTGGGGATTCTAAGTGCTTCTTTGGAGATTGGGTGGTTGATTATTTTGATGGCTCTAATTCCTAGAAAATATCTCGCTTTGTTACCAGGATAAAAAAAACTCTTGCCTCTGGCTTGGGAATTATAGAAGAGGCTTCAAGAAGAGAGAATTTTGACGTTCCATAGACATACTAGGCTCATTTGGAAAAGGAATGTGAACCATGGATTGATGGTGAAGAATGTGTATTTTCTGCTCCTACATGAGGGTAATCCTAGAAACCTGTCCAAAAGAGTTTGGAATTCCCACCTTATTCCTAAAGTTAATTTATTTTGGTGGATAGTCATGCACAATAGAATCCTCATGTAGGATAATCTCACCAAGTGATATTTTGAGCTTCCAAACCACTGTGATCTCTGTAAACATGATGAGGAAACTCTTAATCACTTGCTCATCCATAATCCATTCATATAGAATCTATGGAATAAGGTGTTTCAATTGCTTCAAAGTGACTGGGTCATGAATAGGGAGGTCCAACAAATTGCCTTTAACAGGAGGGAGACTTTCTTCAATCCCATGATCAAGTAACTTTGGAGGAAAAATCCTCATTTGAGTTGGGTTGTTTAGAAGGAGATAAATAATAGAATATTGTGGTGTAAGGAGCAGTTGATCTTGTTTTTAGAATTTTTCAAAAAGTGCTTTTGGAGAACCTGGGTTTCACCACATGGATTTTCCCTTCCTTCCTCCCTCTCATTTTGACATCCAAATTGCTAGAAATTGGGGCCTCTCAGACTCCTATACGAAGTTTGACAGTTCTAAAAGATCGAAGAGGAGAAACACCAAATGGACCCCCCATGATAGGTTGGTCTAAGATTAATTTTGATGGAACTGCGAAACACTCTCAAGGTTATGTTGTTACTCAAGGGTTGATCATAATGGATTTTGGGAACTTAGTGTCAGCATACAACGGTAAATTGAAAAACTACATGAATAACCAAGCCGAAGGAATGAGCCTCCTCTTGGGGTTCAAGACTGCGCTTTCGATTGGTGTTAGAGATTTATCAATTGAAGGGGATTCAAAGCTCATTGTTGATGCATTTAAAGGTTCATTTAGGGTCAACTGGTCAATTTATGAAATTGTGAGAGATGTGTGCAGGCTTCTTCTAGGATTTGAATTTGATATTAATCATATCTACAGGGAAGACAATGTGTTGGCGGATTCACTTGCTGCAATAGGCTACACTTTGGAGGGATTGAGGTGTTGGAGAAATATGCACTCTCTTAGAAGACATATAAAATATCCTAAGAGAGAGTGCTCAACTTCTAATGGAGACGATGATTGACAGTCTCTATTGGGGATAGTGTCTCATGTTGTGTACTTTACGAAGTTGGGTCTTATCTTGTTATAACCCTTTCTTATTTTATATTGAGTGGGAGAGATAGGTTGTAAATGTTATTTTGAATTCAAAACTGGACCTTAAGGCAAGCTTTACAATGATGAGATGACATTATGCGCAGATCACACATAGTCACTTACGAATTTATAATTGCCTCCCTTGTAAAGGAGAATAATCCTTGTACTTTATGTTGAAAAGACCCTCACTTGTGGAGAATTTTAGCTCATATGAGATAGATTTATGGGGAGGATGGCTTAATGATTACACTCATTTCTAGACATGCAAACATTTATCTTGCTTTTATATCACTATGCGGTAAAAACAAGTTTCCCTATCCATTTGAGGGTTACATTTTTTCTATGGAATGATTTATTCTAGTAATTCTATTACCATGATGGGTGGAGACTGTGTCCTGTTGTGTAGTATATTTGGAAGGAAGGGTTTTTTTATCATATAGAATCCATTAATGGGGTTGATGAGGGGTTGTCCATCTAGCTTTCCAAATCCAAGGAAGAGAGGAGAGTTATTGTCAAGGGTATCTCTTTCATGATCAATGAGGAGGTGATCACCAAGGCTACTAGGCTATCCACTGAAGCAAAAAATGGAAAAAGACTAGCCGAGTGTTTGAAAATTATAGTCTAAATAGGTTTTTCAAGGGAAGTGAAGATCCTATCAAGATGCAGGGAGGATACAATAGGGAACTAGTGCCATCACCTTGGGACCAGGTTTGTATCATGCTCATTAAGTACTTCACCCTTGAAGGGCATTTTCAATTTTACTACTACTATCATAGCCTCTCCTTAACCACTTCAAAAATCATGAAATTATCTTCTTTCCATTTTTCTTGCTTAATTCCTTTGAAAGTTTTGAGTTGATACAAAAGAGAGTGCCCATACCCATAGTAAAAAACATATCCCCTTGCATAAGGGCCTCATTTTAGGCTTCACCATTTTCATCTAGCACTCTCCCCCCCAAACCTATTGTAGTTTGCAAGGCCTCTATTTCACAATCTCCCTTGCTTGCTAGCGTCATTGACATGCCAATGTATAGTACAAAGAAATGCATTTGTCACCCAGGTGCCCTTAAGATTGCTTCCCGGTCGAGCACTCTGAATGTGTTGAATTCTAATATCCCCACCCATGACGCCATTGACTTGAAGGTTAAAGGATCTAAGCTAGCCACCACTAAAAGGAAAGGAAAAAAACCCCTCCCCTCCCACTAAGGAAATCAAACTATGTCCGGGAGGTGAACAATGATGAGGATGATGATGTAGAGGAGGAACACAACACTCCTTGTTGATCTAGTAGGATGACCACTAGGTATACAAATAAAGGGAAAATCTATTGGTTGATTATTATTTAGAGGAGAATACTAAACAAGGGATTGAGAAGATTGATAAAGAAGATGGGAAGAAAAAGACTATGGATTGTAATGACAATTAAGTAGATGTTATTGGTAGTTTAAATAAGTCTACCAATAATATCTCTACCCATATCTCAAACATCACAAAAGAGGAGCCCATTGACCTCACCGGGGACATGATGCTTGAGGAGGGAAATGTAATTCTTACCAACACCAATTTGGCTTCTGCATTAGATTTGGATAATCTGAAGAGCGAGTTAGGGAATTTGAAAAAGAAACTGAATGAGATGGAATGGAAGATGGAGAGTGTCTACAAGTTCAACCTTTGGGTTATGCACAACTTCGTGATGTCCTTGCGTCTTTTTTAGAAAAATATTGTTGGTGAGGATAGAGACAATTACAATGATTTGTTCAAGTTCCTTATGAACAACTGGAGCCATATGCTATACCATTAGGTTGTGATATCAAATCCCCCCACAATATTTAATTCCTAGATTGTTGCGGTTACCACCCTTTACCCTCGTGGGGCTTTTGAAATAATTTTAATCTTTGTTTTGGTTTTTTACCTGGACTCTACTTCATGAAAGAACATTTTTCTTATTTATCTCTTACTCAATGTTCTTTATATTACGAGTAGGATCTCATTAATATCTGTTTTTATTGTACTTGTGCTATGATGGTAATCAAGATGTGTATAAGCTAACTAACTAGAACTTGTGCTCTCTTTTTATTGGTTCTTCTCTAGGTTGCTTTTGATGTTAATTTGTTGTTAACTTTGGGCCCTCGGGTTGTGGTTTTGTAAGGGTTAACACCTTTTTTTTTGTTGTTGATTAATATCAAAGACATAAATTCTAAATATAATAATGCAACTCAAAGACTGCAAGATCATATTTGAGTACCTCTTACCCAAATGTTTCAAAACCATACTACAATTCAATCAAATAAAGAGAATGTAATAGGAGAGAAATAAGAAATCCCACCACATAAAAATTTGATCCAAGACAAACATTGGATGCAAGCTTGCTTCTTTTATTAATTGAATTTTGATTTGCACTTCAAAAAAATAATCCAAAATGCTCTTTAATTCTGCAAAGTTTTGTTGCATAAGCTAAAAGACAATATTTACAATAGAGCTCCCTCATATATAGAGAGGATAGATTATGAACAAAAAGGGGAAAGTTACAACTAACTTGAATTATTCAACAACACATTTGTATTTGACTTTGGACTTGTTATGCTCTTAAATATAATTACATTTTTACAAAATACATGTAAAATGCAATAAGAAAACTACAAAATGCATAAACAAACTAAGTGTCCGGAAACACGTTCTCATCATTAGCATTCTTCACCAGGAAGTCTCCATATCTTTGAAAGGTGGTTTGCACTTTTGAATCATCTAAGTTCTAGTGTATATTTGGAGATATCTCAAACTTGTGTGATGGAGTCCTCTATGCTGATGAAAGACTTCTTGTGTTTACCCAAAATGAATTTCAATTTATCTAGAGTTACTTGAAAATATATGAACTTATCAATAGAAGATATTGAAAAATATTCTAATTCTACCTCTTTCTAAATCAAATGAGATGAACTCCTAGATAAATGTGTCCTCAAGAAGCATTTCCTTTTTCTCATCAAACAATTTACACGAGAGCTCTCTAACCTTGGTAGTAATGCATTTCCCTTTGTCAATGCCTATTTCCTAAGCCTCCTGCAAATATTTCCTCAAGAACCTGCTTCATGTGCTTCCCAATAGTCAATGCATTTCTTCCTTGTGGGAACAACCCCATTTCAACTAGCATTTCTATTCTAAAATCCTCTAGTTTTGACCAAGCCTCAAGATTTTTTTCTTGCAAACGCAAATCCTTTGATAGCATATCAAGTTTCTGATCTATGTTTTTGACCAAGCCTCAAGATCGTCTTCTTGCAACTGCAAATCCTATGATAGCATATCAAGTTTCTGATCTAATATAGACTTGACATCCTTCATATTTCCCAAGATATCAATGGAAAATTTCAAGAGGTGAGTACCTTGTGCAATCAATCTATCAACCCATACATTCATTGTTCTTCCTTGGGCACCAATTCTTTTAACCTCTTTTATGGCCTTATCATCAATAGATGTGGTCAATGATTCAATCATTCAAAAGACTAACTGTAAAGGAGAAAAATGATGTTTATGGAATAAGAGTGTTTTGATACTCAAATCACTTATCACCTTTACATTTAATTTTTAGAGTGGAGGGATAAATAAGATATTCCCTTTTATTCTCAAATGCACAAAGGAAGGATCCAAATTGATCAACCCAAAAAAGGATCAATGCATAAGTGAATCAATCCATTGGAAATAAGAATAAAGAAGGAGATCCTTGGTTTCCCTCTTAAAATGTGGTGTGTGTGAAGTGAATGTAGATGTGTGATAGACTTAGAATGATTAAGGTTTTGAATTGAAATGAATGATATAAAAGTACTAACCTTGAAATGTTGCAGATCAAAGAATGTTGTTTTCTGAGGTCTGTACTTAGTTTCTTGAAAAATTGAAGTATGATCCGGAAAGGAAACGCATAGATGAACAAAACCCAGAAATCATTTTCTGTTTTGATGTCATCTTATGAAAAAGGTTGACCTTGACCCACAAATGTCAACCCTGACCCAATAATGTCGACCCTGACCTGCACAGATCCGAAAGCGACTATGTTCACGGATCTTGAAAGTTTGCCGAAAAGGGTATCCAGATCTAGGTTCAAATCCACAGTCCCGAACCTGTACCTACAAGAAAAAGAGGTTTGTTTGTTGGGGGGAGGGGTTTGCCTTAGTCAAACCCCGATTTAGGAATTAACCTTGAAATCAATAATTGAAATAAGAATGCTAGCAAGTAGTAGAATTGAATCTAACAATG
>MU224300.1:389602-436339 GCA_018584345.1 Thuja plicata
TTGAAGAGATGATGAAAGAGTCTTGAGGATGCACAAAGGATCTTGAAGGAAGATCACACCATCATGATGGCTAGATGTAGGGCTTGAATGATAAATCTTGAATGTTTGAACCTAATCCCTTCAAAGGCTTGAAAGCTTGAATCCTTGATCTTCAATGGAGAACTTGAATGTTTGAGAGGAAGACTTGAACAACTTGAGAGCTTGAAAACACGTAGAGCAATGGATGCTTGAACTTTTTGCTAGATCACCTCTTATCACTTAGATGATAGTTAGAGAAAATGAGAGGAGAAGGCTTCCTTTTATATGAAATTAGGGCACAATCTTCTAAGGAGGCCAACATAGGAGAATTAAATCCTAATTGGACCCATGCCCCTAGAAGTGGACCTAAATTAAATATAATTTAATATTTACCGCTTCAGAACCCCAAAACAGCCGACCCGGAAGCGGGAAATGAATTTTGGATGACTTCTGACAACCGAAAAATTTCCAAATTTGAAAGGGGGACCCAGGTCAAGGTCAAGGTTGACCCGGACCCAGGGGGTGACCCAGGGGGTCAGAACCCCTGGAAAAAGTGCCAGGTGGGATAGAAGGTGCCCGGAGAGGCCCAATCAGGGTCCTAAACAGGCATAGGAGCATGAGATGACACTGAAAGGAGGGGACAGTATGATGGTGGTCAAAAACATCCCCTAAGGAGGGCTAAACGTTCTTAACATGGAAGTGCTTCCATTTTAAGATGATACACTAACTTATCTATATCAAAACCCACCTTAAGCTTTAGCCGATCCTTCACACTTTTGTTTCTATCAACCTCTCCATCAATGAATACATTACTCTTTGCAAGTCCTTTGGCACTTTCATGTGTTTTTTGACCAATTTCAACCCTTTTGATCACATAATTTTTAGCTTGAACATCATCAACAGTCTTATCAGGAGGTGGCACAACTACTTGTGCATACCTATTTCTTGATTGGTGAGCTCTTACCCTACAAAATGTCTTGACTCTTTTAGAAACCTTGGATTTTTTTGAAATATTTTGACTAAAATCAAAGTCATCTAGAGAGATTGATGTTATGGACCCCAACCACGGAGGAAGGGTAGAAGAATATCCTTCAATAACCGTAACCAAATTTGGGTGGATCTAGCCTATTCTTGCACAATAGTGATTACAATTGATGGGGTATTGGTCAGAACTCCAAATGAGATTTCCATAGTTGATACGTATGGCAAAGTAAACATATCAAAATCTATCATAGTGTTATCAAGCATAGATGTGGATACTTCTGACAAGATCAGGAAGGAGGAAAGTGTTCCAAGCATATTCTCAATATTACCACAAGGAGTTTCAAAAAGTGACTCGCTAGCAGTTGAAGAAGGAATAGAATTGATTGACATGGTAGGTGTAATGGGATCAACAGATAAATTAAGAAAAAAATACATTTGTATTAAGAGAATGTACTAGTACAAAGACATGAGCTAAAACATCTAGAGAAACCCCTAGTGTAGATTCTCCTTCTACATTGATTAAAGGTTCTTGTAGTTCATCCTCTATATGTTCTTCTTCATTCTCCTTATCGTGAGTTGATGGTCCTTCTTGACCTTTTCTCTTGTCTTTACCTACTATGAACTTATACTTAGGTGTCTTCTTGGTAGTAGAGGCATTTTCCTTTTTCTTTGTTCTCAATTCAACCCTCTTACCAACATGTACTATTGTATCATCCTCTAAACCTGTTTTGAAAGGTTTCAATTTTATCACCTTTTTCTGTAACCAATTATTAGTATTCATAAGGATAGTTTGAAATCTTTCTCTAATAGAAGTTGATTCCTTCTGCGACCATTGAATTTATGAAAGAGGGGTGTTGATTCTTTTCTTCTCATAAGCAGGATCCAATATGTCTCCATCATCTTCTATATTTTCAGTAATATCAGCTAGATCAAGATTCTCAACTTTCTCTAAGGTAAGCCGACTATAATCGAACTTCCTTATATCTTCTTCTATTTTGCAATTAACCCATATATCTTCAATTCTATGCCCATAAGTATAGCTCTTTTGATCTTATCCTTCATGCCCCTGTAATCAAAGTCTTTTGTCCTCTTCAATTTCTTTATAGTAACCCATTGCATTCCTGTCTCCATAGCCTTAGCTTTTTGATATGTGGTTACCAAATACCCACCAATAGTTAGAGATAATTCAAATCCAGGTTTATGTGCCTCTGAGTATTTACCATGTACTATCATGATCTTCTGACACAATTCCATTCACACAATCTTATCACTAGGATACCTAGGAAGCATATAAGGAGCTCCTTCAAAGTAGCCTACCTTGATGTATGTGAAGGTGGGGAATTGAAAAAATATACATCCAAAATCATTGACAAGTTTCCATGCATCATATGAAAGTCTTCTCTTCTCAAGTTTCTTGTCAAACATACACATATATGAACTGAAGAAGGCATCATTTACTCTCCTGAAGTGTTTTATACTTGGTTTTAGAAGAAAATAAGAATAGTATTCATATACTAGGAATTTCCTTCTCTCACCTTCCGAAGTGAGACCTAGAAAGTGCCTCATTGATGAAACGACATAAACCAAGTACGAAGTGGTGTATAATTTCAAAGTTGTTGACAACTTCAAAAGTTGCTCACAAATGACATCATTGATCTCATTTCCCCATACGATTTTTTTATTTTTTATTTCTTTTCCTAATAATATGAATGTATTGGTACATCCATTCTTGAAAGAAATTAGAATTAGGAAGACCCTTAACCCTACTAAGAAGGGTTATCAAATCATTGCCTTCTTTGAACTCACAACAATATATAGTCTTCAACCACCTTGAAATTGTAGGCCTAGGCGTCTTGAGCCAATTCACATTGACGTTCTTATTACATTTCTCAGAATTCTTATTATATTATTCTTGTGCTAACTCTACAAACATATCAACATATTCATCAATGTTCGAGCATTTGAAAATCTTATCAAAGATATCCTCATCCAACTTTATCATCACCTTACCATCTACATCTTTTATAGTCACACTTTCTTTATCAAAGCAGGTGGCTACTGCCAATATGAACTCAAGATCAAGAGAAAATATCGAAAATGTAGATACTAGATGAATATTGTTATTAAAGGTTGGTTGCATGTTGTAAGATACGAGTTGATCATTGAACCTCTTTAGGAATTCTGACATGTCCACATGACCAATATTTGTGTCTTTGATTTCATCAATATTGGATGATGTGGAAGATGTTGGGACTACAATCTTAGCATTTGTAATTTATGGCCTTGTTGCTTGGAGAAGGAATTTGACATCTAGAAATAGATCTGTAGCATTGAATCAGATAATTTTTACTGTTAGAAAAAACTTGTGTGTTTCAAATAAACATGAAAAAATTATGCACTTTTGCATTAGAATGAATGTGTTACAAATTAGAGAAAACTCCCTGATTTGCATAATTTCATTGTATGATGCATGAGTGGATAAATTCTCTAGCATTGCATAAGGTAGGTCAGTAACTTGCAGTTCAGAGAAAATTCTTTGAAGTGCATAAAAGATAGTAATGTGCAAGTTAAGTGTAGTTTGGGTTTAAAACCCAAACTGCATTTAGGTCTACAATGAAGTGTAGTTTGGAGAATTTTCTCTAAAATGCACATGAGTCATGGTAGTTGTAATGTGTAGATCAAAGTTTAAACTCTGAAGTACATGATGGTTTGATGGTAATGTGTAGTTCAAAGTTCAAAATCTGAACTACGTGAGGTGTATTGATCGTTCATGCATTGTAATGTTGTTTAGTGTTTAAAACCCAAACGACATAGGGTAAATATGGAGGTTAGTGCGCTTCATATTTTAAACTTCAAATTGCAATGGGTAGTGGTAATGCAATACAGTTTGAAGTTTAAACTTTGAATTACATTGTGGGAACAATGCATTTCAAATGTGGAGTTCAAAGAAAACTCTTTGAACTTCGCATTAGGATTAAAATGTGCAAGTGTGAGGGTGAGATAACTTGATCCCGACGTGCAAAGGGGCATCATTTGGAAGTGTGACACGAGGAAGGAATGTTGTCCTATAATGGTGAGGGAAACAAGATCACAACAAAGAAAACAAACAATTAAGGCTCCTAGCACAAATATGGTTGGAACCCAAAACAAAAATGAAACAAATAGAAAAGAATAAAAATACAGAAAGAAAACCTAAACAATAGAATATGAACAAAGAAAATGAAAAACATAGGCATGCCTAAATAAAATTTGATAAAAATGTGAAGAAGAGTATTGAAATCCACCACTTATATACACAAGAAGATGTATAATCATGACAAACACAAAAAAAATCCCAAAAATGATGAGTTAAAATGAAGAAAAAATGGATTAAAATCAACTTTAAACCTGACACTTTAAGTGCATTAACTACACACAAGTAAGGGTCAACTTGCAGTTTGGGGTTTAAAGCCCAAACTACAAGATGCAAGGTGAAAAGTATTCATTAGCACTAAAAATCTTTGCTACTACCCTAGAAGTGTAGTAGCACTAAAAATCTCTACCTCTGCACTTTTGAGAAAATGATTAACTCTCAAAAAGTGAAGTTTTGCCAAAAACAATAAGATGCATAAGGGATCCGATCGAAATAACTTATTGAGGGGTCGGACTAAACACGAGAGCAATTAGAAATTGCCTCAATATGCATGCTCAGAGGACATAGGCTATGAAACACACACATTTTATAGTGGTTATATCAAAAATTGAGTGAGCTGAAATTGCGGATAACAATTGGCTCTAACTGTGGAGCTTCCTTCGATCATTCTCTGAAACAATTGAAGGGATAAGAATCCTAAGAACTCTAAGGGTGCGTTCCCATGGAAGGGGGCTTCCTAAAAAATTTCAGTGGGTATTGCTGAGATTTTTTAGGATTATTTTAAACTCGGAGGTCCCATGAATTTTGTAGTGGAGTTCATGCTTAAATTTTTAAGCTCCACAATTTATGGAAGCTAGTGGTCTCATTATTTTTTTAATTTACTATATTCAGTTCAATGACTAAATAATTTCAAATATAGAAAAAAATCTATTGATAAGAATTATTATTTTTATATGATTGACAAGTGGCAGAAAAAATCCTAAGCTGGTGGGGCAAATTTTAGCCCCCCACCTTTTCAACCTGCTCAAATTTGCAACTCTAAAATGTAGGGGCTGCTACTTTTGAGGAAAAGATTCAGTTTAATCCTGTAGCAATATTTTTTTGACATGATGGGACCTCCTGCTCCATAAAAATAGATCCTTAAGCCCCCCCATGGGACCGCACCCTAAGCGCCTTCATCCATCCATTAGACTATAGAGTTAGGCAACAAAAGACACACAAAGATTACACAAAACTATACAACTATGTATAGACTTATCTATTGCTTCACTAAGTGAACAACTTCAGATGTCACCAGTTTTGGAGCAACAAAAAAAGGTGTTGCATATTGATACATCATAAGAAAGATATTCTCATCACAGAGTTGGCAAATGGTGAAAGGGCCTCCCTACAAAGAATCAAATTTTTCATGCATCCCTTTGAACTCTCTTCTCTTGTCCCACAATAGAATTAGATCTCCAACTTTGAAATCTCTAGATTTTGGTTTCTTGTCGAAGAGCTTTTCTACTTGAATTTATTGTTCTGCAATGCAATCCACCACTTGTATGTGCTTCTCCTCCAATTCAGTAAGATACAGTGTGCTTGTCAAGAGAGTTGTATTGTAAATATTATCTTTTAGCTTACGCAACAATACTCTGCCAATTTGAAGAGCATTTTGGAACTTTGTTTTGAAGTGCAAATCAAAATCCAATCAATAAACAAAGCAAGCTTGTATCCAATCTTTGTCTTAGATCAAATTATTATGTGGCAGGATTGTTCTTATGTCTTCAATTACATTCTCTTGAGCGGATTGAGTCGTAGTATGGTTTTGAAACATTTGATTAAGAGGTACTCAAATATGATTTTTTAGTCTTTGAGCTACAATATAATATTTGGAATTTGTGTATTTTGAACAAATTGGAAGTAATTTGGCGAGTTTGAGCTGCTTATTATTATCTACATTTGAGTTGATTAGATTGTAGTGTATGTAAAAGACTTTGGTTGCTCGTATACTACATCTTTGTTCCTTTTTCCACAAAAGAAGTGACATGTCTTTGTGCTTGTGTGTACTTTTTGGTTACTGAAACTTGTTGGTATCTTTATACTTATTCTTTCGTTTAACTATATTGCATATCAGATATTATTGCTTCAACTGATATTTTGTGGTAGATTGCACTATTATCACGAGATTGTATTTGAAATTTGTTGTGAAAGACATTTATTTTGAAATAAGAGAATGAGATGAATGTAACACCCCATGGATAGTTTAGCGTAGATAAGCTTAGTTAAGTATTAGTTGTTTTTAGTAATAAGAAGCCCCCCCCTCTTTTTTGAGAGGAGAGATTTAATCTCATTATATTGTGGCTGATATAACCATTTTGTAATCATTTGATTTAGTTGATTACAAAATATTCACTCAACAAAGTCTCAATTTTTATTGTGGTTGCCTAAATGGTCCCTCTTTGAACCTTTAATGAAGTGGGTAACATTAAATGTTTGTGTCAATCTTAAATATCATTCGAAAAAGTTATTTTTGTATAGTAAATAACCAACTATAGGGATGGAAGTATACATGCGGCGATTACAAACACATGAAAATAGAATGGTACATTCTAGATACATGAAGTCTAGACTGGCAGCCATTCGAGCATAGGGATTTACATCTTGTTTTCATTAACTAGATAGTTTTGCCTCTATCTCCCAAGGAGGAACATATAAGTTCTAAATAGTAACTAATCACACTTGATGTTGTAATATTTATTACCATAAATCTACCAATTGCTTTGAAGGATATAAACAATCATGAGAGGATTATTATTTCTAAAACTCTTTACTCATATGTGTAAATTTACTTAGAAGAATTTTGATTGTAACATCACAAATATTAGCATATGGAGTTATTAGTGACATTTATCAAATTGTCCTTATGCCATTCAAGGTTTGATCATTGTTCACACTATGTTTTAAACAATTATTTTAATTTTTTTGCGAGTTCAAAAGGGATTGTGCTCCCAAGTCTTACGGTGTTAAAAATTAGAGAACATTGTACTATTCTTGTCAATTGACCCTATATATTGATGTCTTGATTATAAGGATCACTTTGTGTTTTGGCCTCTTGTTTTTGGCTAGAACTCGTGCATAGTTTATCTTTTAGAAATATTAAGAATATTTTGGAGCACCAACACAACCTGCCCAAGATGTAATTCAAACACCAATGCTCTTATGGTGAGGTAATAAATAATGGAGCCTTGTTGCTAGGTGCCAATTGTGTATTACATGTTCACTAGATATTTCAAATAAACTAGAGTTTATCTTAAATACAACACCCTAGTGTTACATTCAAATGTTTTGTGCTTCAAATCAACTCATAACAACTAAACAAAAAGCGAATGTGTTTACCTAAATTCTAAAATTGAAAATCTAGGTTCATTTTGTGGAATTGCCTAGGACAATTCAATAGTTTATAGATTTATGCTAGGTTGGTAGATGGGTGAATTTAAGATTTGGACCAAATCCTAAGAATCAATGTAGACGAATCCAAGCCTATATAGATTCTTATGCCAACTTTGACATGGAGTGCATTATTTTGCACAATAGGCATTGTATCAAAGAACAAACAAGTCAAAGTGAAGCGAAAACAAATGGGAAGTGTATTGTATACAATATTCACCTATTTGATTTTCGATTTGAGAAAAAAACATGCTATATTTAAATTCAACTAGAAGACCATAAAATCTAATTTATATCAACACATTGGATAGGTTTTCTTTTGTTATATCAAAATCACCATTCCAAGGTTAGACGCAATGTCCAAATCTATCCATGAATCAAGGTCTACCTCTATAAATCACCTCATGGTCCCTAACTGAGTCACATAGAATCATCCTAAAATCCTTGAGGAAGAAAATATATCTTGTAAATGGAATGAATCCATCAAATATATGCCAACCACTTCTAAAGTGCATTTGTATTAGCCCTTACCCCAAAATTGTAAATATTACGATCAAATACATTTTATTGTAAGGATGAAAAGTGCACATCTAGAACTTTTCTTTTAAACTCATATTAGACTATTTGTCCCAAGTACACTGAAAATAATACAAATGGTGTATCTTTACATAAAAGCTAATAACCAACTCAGCCTTGTGTAATTTTGACCCTACACATTTCAAGTGACCATTTTTGTGAGGTAAAAATGACCTTGAACGAGGTACAATGAATTATTATTTTTACAAGTCATATAATAGATTTCCATCTCCAAACATGAGATACAAGGATAAATCATAAAACACCATCTATCACAATTTATTTGGCATCAAATCTAGAACTCTTTATTTTATTTTATTTAAGTGGATTTAATCTTTTTCTGCGAGCCCATGAATTTAAGTTGATTTACCTATTACACTGATTTTATTTTATTTGAGTAGATTTAATCTTTTTGTGTGAACCCATGAATTTAGGTCGACTTGCTTATTATGTTTGATCACTAATTTACCAATTTATTTGCACAGGAAACATTTGTCTTTCATTTTCATCAAGTATGATTTAATTAAGGGTGATCACATTTATGTGCTTATTATACTTTTCTCAAGTTTTCTTCTGTATTTTTTCATTTCCGTGGACTCTGATCATTTTCTCAAATGCTTTTCACTTGAGGGAATTTAACACAGAAAATCGAGTACCCAAAACTCAGCAACTTACCATTACAGCGTGAGCCCACATGCACCAGTATGTGTACTGAATTGAGTGGGCTATTGTTAAAGTTTTTCATCCAATGAAGATTTACTTATATGATCATATCTACATTTTACTTGAAAAGAATTTGCCATTATATAGCCGTAGACTAGCTGCCAGAAACATCTCTTACCAATTTACCATTAATTACATCAGCCCTATTAACAAACAGTCACAGATATCGTATATTAGTTATTTCCATGACTTTACATCAGTTCTATCACGAGTGATACTCGATTTCTTTATGGGTTATCATCCTAGAGAATTTACAATCACCATCAAACTCCCCAAGATGGCCGCTCTTTCCTAAGTTAGAAATGTCTAAAAGTCTTGGAAAATGGCTATTCAGCCCTTAGGATGCATCAATATGTTATGATATATAAGGGTAACGCATTGGTGCATCATTGGAGCTAGATAGCCATTTCCAAAAACTTGCATCTTTGAATTGCTTCTACGACTAAAAATATATTCATAACTCCTTAAAAGAGATCTTCAAACCAAACCAAAAAAAAAGTTTAACCAACAACAGATTGCCTCAGGACTATCTGGGAGTTCGTCATGGCAGGAATACAAAAAAAAAGGAATTAACCAAGAACAGATCCATGCAGATGGCACTGAAAATACCAATGCATACACTACAATAGCTTCCAGGATCACTCATATTGCTCACCAACATTGTTTATCCGTGAATTGCTTCCCTTAATGTGTTTTTTCAGGACTGGAAAAGAAAGAGGAATCTTTTGAGCTTTTAGTTAGTCTTGAGAAAGCAACACCACGTGTCCATAATGCAGCTGAAAGTGAAACTTCGAAGCCACTTCTGATGGCAACAATGTCACCTTCCTCCTTGACTGATTTTAGTTTATCCGCCACCTTTGGCATTACATGTGCGTTGTAGTCAATAATCTTCTCCAATTCAGAAGATTGGTTACCATATGCAGTTATTGTAGCTGCCAGAGCCAGCAATTGTAGTCTCAGCTCACTTAAACTCAGCTCATAATCCACCTTCAGGGTAAGCTTGCATATTTTGGTTCTCTGAAGGAACCAACCTCACTAATGCACTTTAAACTGCTCACAGTGACCATACCATCATGCTTAAAACAACAAATTCTGTCTGCCTGGGAAGAAGCCTAGATAATTCTGAATCTATTGGTACAATGGGCTTCATTTTCTTTTCAAAAACAATGAAATGAATTTTCCCATATATCCCATATTTCCCATTCTTCTTCATTTTCTTATCAAATCATGTCGATGCAACTCAAAAGGAAATCTTACACTAGATAGTAAAGGGTAAAAGGAACCTGTCAGGGGAATCCCCTGCCCCCATAACCTACCAAAAAGGTTGGTACAGTTGGACGCAAGGAGGGAATCCATCCAAAACTTAAAGCCTTAACAGAACCATACTGAAAATGACATCTGATCAAAAGCAGTGGACCAAACACTAATGATGAAAACATATTGCAACAATACACAGATTGAATTACCTCGCATATACAATCCACCAGCTCAAGTAGTGAACTCTCTTGGTCATCACACTTCCCTATTTATGTCATGATGGGCCTTCTCTCATCATCAACAAGCCACCCAATCTGGCTTGTGTGAGTTTTATAGGGCAAAGGAACACAGACTCCGCTGTGGATTAATATGTTATGGGGTGAAAATAGAAACCCTCCATGTTAATTGATGATCAACTTTAAAATGCGTTGCCTTTATAGTGCTTGATCTCAAAAATGTTTGGTAAAAGTTGCCTTAATTCATTTTATATTGTTTTAGAACCAAAGAAAATGGAGTCTTGTTTTTCACAAGAATTCCCATGAATTTCCCATTTATCAAAGGTTAAGAGTAAGACAATCAAAGGTTTTGCCAAGAGACTTGATACAATCATAAATTCTACCTCACAAGATACTACATGAAGTAATTAGCGTTTAAATGTGAAGAACTGATGCTTGCAATGATATTGAAGTTTACAGAGAGGAATCCATAAGAAATGTCCTTATCAAATTATTGAATTCATCTGGTCTCTCCAACTGAGTAGCATGTCCAGCTTCCTTTAACACCGCTAACTTGGCCTTGTCACCCAAATGCCTGCACAAAGGTACCAGTTTTAACCCACAACTAGCTTTTTATGAGCACAGTAATGACCTCTTGCTATTAATAGTACAAGTGCATGATAGCGTAAATAAAACCAAAGAGGAAACATTACTTTTTCAACTTATGCCCTAGCTCCAGTGGGAAAACATGGTCATTAGCACCCCATATTATAAGTGTTTCCTGCAAGCAAAGCACAAACATAATGAGCGTAATTAATAGATGCATGGAAAATTTGACGTTGAGATGGCCAGGCTATATACATTGTGAGATTCAGCACTCAGGAAACCAAGTCTATATGTGACATTTAGATGAAGAGTGGAGCACTGTTCAGTGTTAACAGACCACCACACGCTTAACTGTAGTGGTCTACTTTTAGGCTGTATTCTAAAAGAAAATAGGCGTGGATAAGCGTGTGGTGGTATACTTTATAGGCCGTATTCTAAAAGAAAATAAGCATGGATAGACAACAACTAGGCTCCTCTGTTTAGTTTTAAAAACATTCCAGTACTAAAATGGATGTCTTCAATGTTCTCTCTGTTGAGAAGGTGGATTCTTGTCACAGACTTTCTAGATAAACTGCTTAGAAGTTAGAAGATATTAAAGCTTTCATCTGACATTTCAAGTGAGCTACCTCACTCATCTTCAGAGAAATGAAGTTTGGCCACTGAGATAGATCATTCAAAGACCAAGGCTTCAATAGCTTGTACAAAATTTATCCAGAAATGCTTTGACAATATGTCTTCCTGCAAAAATATTCAATGTAAAAAAGTTGGATTTCATTCTTAACAAGACTTTGCTAATGTAATAAGGATCTCTTCTAAGTTAATCGTATAGCTTCAAACAAGAAACGATTGTCAAGCCTTAGTGCAAGCCCTTGATAGGCTGCCTTTCTACAGGTAGCATTTTGCAGAAAAGATTGTTCAAACATTGTACAAATTTGTCTGCAACAATAAGTAAATCAGTGCAAGAGAATGCTCTGAGTTTGTCTCGAAGTGGACTTTTATAGGACTTTGGTGGATCAAATCATAATTTCTTATGGGATTTTCATATAGACTTGATTGGCTGAATAGTTTAACCTCCCAATGAAATGCTTTAGTTGTAACAATTAAGGCAATATTGTAAGGGCTTGTCTTTTGCCACTACCACCTAGCTCAAGGTCTACAAGACTCTAGCACCTCAAATTGCAATCTCTGAGACGATTCCAAGGCAACGGGGATCTATTCCAAAAACATCTTTCCTAAAGATCCCAATCCTCTCTGCCCCTGGCACTTCATAATGCAACATTGATAGATATGCAATTGAGGATTGGGTAGCCAGAGATGATCTCCCCAGGAGCTCAAATTATCAGTGAGCCTTAGTTTGAAATGGAAGCAACTAAGCAACTAAAAGAAGCTAAAGTGGTTATGACCTTTCTCCAGATGAATATAATAATGTTGAAAAACAGACAAATCATTTGCCTCTGTTAATAGCGCTGGCACTCCCACAGCAACAAAAAGCATAAGTTCCTTTCATGTTTTTAAAGGGGACATAAAACCTTCACACCTTGTGCCAAACAAAAGATATAAAACAAAATGGAAGGAACCACAGGCAAAGTAAGAAGAATAGTGTATGTACCAGACCTTTTGAGTTACTAAATAGATGACGCGGACTAACAATTGGTATTGCACAAGGTTAGGGAATTAACGTTAGCCCAAAGAAGTAAAATTGATCCAAGTTGATGGGTCTCTTTTGCTACTATAATACTTCATTTTTTCACTTCAAGAAGACAAACGTATTAGGTTCTCCAAAGCATCAAACACCATTTTGGCATCTAGCTGTTGTACTGTGTCAAATCACCTAGATAGTTCTGAAGGCCTTTTTTTGCATTTTCCATATTGGATTAATCCACCTGTAAAATATAAATGGTGTGAAATATCCAACCTAACAATATAGATGCTTATTAGATTGTGACATATCTGTAATTCTAGACTGTTTATGCAATAACGTCAGTTACTTATTATTTATGCTTCCATCTTGGGAAGCATCATTTTTGGTGAAACAAATTGGCCAAATATGGCTTTGATGTATCAGCGCACACTGCTGGAATTTAAGTCCTTTATATTATTTGAAAGTTGAGAAATGGATGCAAATTTGAAGTGTTTTGCTTATCAGTTATCAGTGATGTAGGAAAACATGCTATACCTGTAATGGTTGCTCCACAAATGAAAGATTAGTTGGAAGCAAGAGTTGTTGAAACTCTTCTCACTCAAACTTACTCACTTTTTAAACATTAGATTATGCTCTCTGGTTTTGTCCCAAGAAGTTTCCTTTCAACAACCAAATCGTTACTTCTGGTATCTACAAGTCATCAGATTGACGATGTTTTTTGTTTTTCAATATATCCTCATATCTCCAGAAGGCACTTAACAAAAATACAGAGAATGCCTAGATGTCGAGAATCCTACCACTCTGTAGTCCTAGAAATTCTACTAAACTACTTAAACATCATCAAAAACAAACTTCTAGTGAACATCAGTTACCTGCGCCACCTAGTTTTCCTATTGTACAACATGCCTTATTTGTCAAAGATATGATATATCAGATTTCCACAACCCATAGTTTAAAATTGATATTGCTTCTGGATTTAATCGTGATAAGTTTTTTTCATCATCGTTTCGGATCACACTCCGTGATCCATCATCAGGATGCAAATGAGTGCCAGGAGATGAAGAATGTGAATAGCCTTATTTGTGTTTGACTGGCTGCATGCATCTTCCTGTACTCAGCTGGTGGTCTGCAAGGCCATTTTGCTCAATTAATCTTGCAGTTCAACTTCTTTGAAGAACTCCGCCCCTTTTGTCCCTACTGAGAGTTCTTCTTGTTTTTTGGCAATCTGAAGGCTTCTAATACTATGTTTAAAGGCATCACACTATGTAAGGTATGGATGAGACCTAGAGGAGTTTTGCAGTTGATCATAAGAATAGATCAACTAGTAGTTCCAACAATTTGTTAACATAAAGCAGGAAAGAGACTTAAAATTCGAAACTACTAAATAGCAAATACCTGATTTAGCACAGGAAGTGGTGGTGCTCCTTCTTTCGATAGAGCAACATGTTGTAACAATTCTACTTTCTTCTCCCTCTGTTCAGTGTACATTACCTGTCTCAAAGACCATACCTTTCATTAGGAAGCAGCTGAATAGATACAGTTGACATAGCTAAATAAGTAAAATATAAAACTGAAGAAATTTACACAAGATCTTTAAGAGAACAAGAGCCATTAAGGCTTTGACATTGTATTTCATGCAGTGTATTGAGATATACCAATTAAGAAAAATGGAAGACCTTGAAGAATTATGAGCCCATACAGGGCTAAGCTTGTATGTTTTGAGTTTTCCCAACAATGGAAAATTGTAGCCAGATGGACATACGAGGGAAACTGTTTACAAAGCGTAGATTGAAAGTTATTTCTTAAGGGAAAAATGCAGATGTTACTATTGTCCAAAAGCCACTATCTTATTGGAAACAAATTGTGCGACCTATAGAATTGCATCCAAAAATTGAATGGCAGACACCTGCCAAAAAATTAGTAGTCTTCCATCCTGAGGATGCCTCTACAATCTTGCGCCATTCGCTACCCATATGTACTTGCTAAGTAATCTGTGTGTAGTGTTGTTCTTGGGAAATAAAAATAATACAGGTGAAGGGCCACTAGATGTATGCTAGAAGGCGAGCTTTCAGAGGCCTAAAAAATTTGGGCAATCCAATGATCTGCACTCTGAACATAGAGTGGGCTGAATAATTTGGTCCATTTAGGTGTATAATGAATGATTAGAATTACTCAAAAAATTTGAAGAGGTTGTCCCTTATGTGAAATATACAGTATAGGCTGACCAATCAGCTTCAGAATGGTAAATGTTGAACAACAAATTATGGTAAGAAAAGGGATTGTATAAATGTTCAAACATCTGAAAACACACACACTGTAAACTGAATAATTTGCTTGATAGTTGAACTTTAGACAATAATAAAATATTTTTTAAAAGAAGACACGACAAAGAAGAAATATGTATATTACCCACATTGATAAAGTCCTGGAGAATGAAAGAGGGAACCATTGTGGGAGGCCTGTGCAATGCAAACTTCATCAGCAACCTCACATGGTCTGGAGTCTTTGGCAGAAGGATGTCCGCCACAGCCAGAGAATCATCGTTCTTAAAAAGCTCATCCTTATCCTGATACACCATGCACACCCCAGAACTGATAATAACAACTTTCTCCACAGACTCAGGGAACAGATGAGCCATCCTATACGCCACAAACCCACCATAGCTAATCCCACCCAAATGAAACCTGCTCACGCCCAATTGCTCCAAAAGCTTCATCACAGACTCTGCTTGAAAAAACTCTGATCTCTCATCCCCAGTGGAATAGGACTTCCCAAAGAAAACAAGATCAGGCACATAGACATTGAAATTCTGCAGTAGGGGCCTGATCTGTGAATGCCACTGCCACACTGCATTGGCTCCAAAGCCATGAATCAAAACGAGGTTAGGTTTTTTGGGACATGGTTTTGTGGGCACCCAACAGTGCATTTCTGTTGTTGAATCCACTTTAATCACTCGGGAAGTCATACCGCTGTATGTGAAATAGAGTTGCAGAGACCAGTCCCTCCATGATATAAAGCTGAAAATGCCCATTTCTCTTCACAGCTATGAACTACCCTTACCCACCTGATATGCAAGCTCACAAAGTAGGATACCTTGGATTGATGAATGTGCAGATTTAAATAGAACACTGCGTTCCTGTCATGAATTAGTCTCTGTCACCTGAGAGGTTTTGTCCATTTTGTTGATCTTCACTCGCATCGCATACTATTGGGAGACCAAGCGGCAGCCTTTGTCTTATTATCCGTCCGTTATGACGATTGGTGGAATGCTCTCATTCGGCTGTTTATTTTCATAAAAATTTTGGTGTTTAAAGAAAAAAAGTGAAGGATCTCGTGGGATAATAAGGAAAGGATCTCGTGGGATAATGTTCTTGGAAAAGAGTACCGCATATTTTTAGTGTTTAAAGCAAATAAGTGAATGCTGATAACGTCAATTCTGGAAGATGTTGAAAATCTGAAGTCAATTCTGGAAGATGTTGAAATTCTGGAAGATATTTATTCTGAAAATGATTTGTGCAATATGAGTGGACCCATTTGGTTCACCGGAAAGATCGCTGAGAACATGCATTTTCTACTAAATGAATAAGAATTTTTTTTAATTGTTTATTTCTTTATTTCTTTGAATACGGTTAATTTTTAAATTTTTTAAAAATAGAATTATGTTTTTAACATTTTGTAAGAGTTTTTTAATATTTATTTTATTTTTCTATGACATGAGTATAAACAAGCAGATTTTTTAAGGTTAATTTTTTAGTTTTTGTAAAATAAAATTATGTTTATAAGTTTTTTAAAATTTTAATATTTTGTAGAATGTTTTTTAATTTTTTTTAAATTTTTCTATATAAATTTATGAAATAACAAACTCCAAAATACACATGTCATCACTATAAACAAGCCATTGATTTTATTAATTTTTTTTTTTTCAAAATGTTGCCTACAACCCAACCACTAGGGGCATCGGTAGGAAATAGGCGGGTGGAGAAAACTTCCGGTCTAGCCCTAGAAAGAAAACTTAATAAGATTACAAATAAATGAGTGAGGCATTCGTCATTACATAATGCAGATATGAAATTACAAATAAATGAATGAGGCATTCCTCATTTACATAATGCAGATATAGTGTTATAAATTTTGTAGTCTGATGAGTCTTTGACGTTCTTTCATGCCCCAAGTCTCATTTTTGTCTGTGGATCCTGCATACATAGAGCATGCAACTACTTTGTGCTTTTGTTAGTACCACAATCCCTATAATATTTTAATGAAAAAAATCATATAAATTGTAACCCCTAATGAAGTACATTCATCTGCTAACTTTTGTACGAGTTAAAAAAAATCTTATTAATTATATTACCTTCATTGGCCTCCTTGGATTCTTCCCTAAATGAATCACGCTTGTCAGGAGCAAAACACAACCAATTAAATGAGTTCATACATGATATATCTCTGATAACCTCATAATTTCTCTACAAACCTGGGTTAGAATTCTACAAAGCAATGTCCAGTAAGAAAATTAACCAAGAAAACACTATATATGTTAAATCATGTGAATGACAGCAGATTGAGGCTCACTAGAGCCATACACATGAAAGGAAGAAGAATTAGTGTAAAAAAGACGTAAACCATATATATGCTCACTTGAGGCAAAAATAAGTTACGCCATATCCATACTAAATAAAAAATAAGTTACAATATGAAAATAGTAAGCGACTAATTTCTAAGCTCATCTCCGCATATGGTCCCATCAAAGACATGTGATTACAATACATAGAAGGCATCGCCAAAATATAATTTCGGCATTTGCTCTAGCCTGACACGATTTGCACTCAAATCCTTCATCACGTATAAGTGGAGACGGGCAGATAGATGCAGACGGGCCATCATCGACCCAGCGAAAGTATCTGCAACCATTATTTCCCTGTGATACCCAATTTACATTACTTCTTATTTTATAATGAATAGTATTTACATTACAAACATAAAATATATACACATTAGCAACCTTTTTTTTATTTGGTCAGCACCACCACATTGACAGTTTGACACATTTACGAGAGCCATCAACCCTATATCAATAATGCACCATCTTTACTACATTTATTACATAAATATTATAACATATAATCATATGACTAAATCAACTAAGAAATGAAGAAATAATGCAGAAGATTAAAATCAAGAAACAATTGTTTTCGCCCCTACATGATGCCCTACTTTAACACCTTTTAAATTACCAGATTAAGAGTGAGTGTTGTCAAGCATGTTAAGTCTCAAGTGAGCATATATATGGTTTAGATCTTCATGATTCAATCTCTGATAACAAACTAAAACTCAATCCAAAACCACCATACATCTTAGTGTTGTTATGATATATTTAGGTTGTTATGATATATTCGTAGAAGGCATGGCTCGAGCAGCACTAAATATATCATATCAACATTAAATATATCATGTGTTGTTATGATATATTTAGGTTGTTATGATGTATTCGTAAAAGGCATGGTTGGAGCAGCCCTAAATATATCATATCAGCACTAATTATATCATGTGTTGTTATGATATATTTAGTGTTGTTATGGTATATTTTCTGGGATCCAATTTATGATCTGAAAGTAAAGGTTTCATGACACATCATTGTCAGCCTATACAGAAAATCAATGATAACATTAATGCAACATTAAAATTCTTAAAATACACTAGACAAAATATCTGAAGAACCTTATCAATGGCCTGACATTACCATAATCATATTCAGTGCTACCCGACTCAACAAGAATGTTTTATCACAAATGAAAGTCATTGTGTTAAGAATGGCATACAAATTATGAATGTCTATTAAAGCAAGAATTAGAAAAGCTAGAGTCCTCAAAACTTCCTTCTAATATATGTGACTCTCTCCCCTACATTCATCCTCAAGAACCCTATGAATCTTGTAGGTTCAAGCAAAATATTGACATATGCGTCAAGCATAGTACCTTTGCTAAGATTAGTGACGTCTTTTAGTGCATTAAACATGTTAGCTTCATCATTTTTTAAATCTGATTTATCAATTTTCAGTGGCTCTCTAAGGCCTGCACTCAGCTCTCTGATCACTTCAAAAATCATATAGGAACCTACCATGCTTCCCTTCTTCCTCTTTGGCCTCCTTGAAGACGATGATGAAGGGTTCTCTCTGCCACTTGCACTAGATTGATTCGATGTAGGTGTATCGATACCATCATCAGCCAAATCAGCAGCAGTCTCATACAATGTAGTATTGATACCATGAAAAGTGATATCTTCCTCATCATTAAGATCGAGGGCCTCGTCCATAAGGTGACCTTCTTCTGTCTCTTGAGTTGTTGCAGCTGTGGTGCCCTCAACTATGTCATTCCCCACAATGAAGGCTAATTCGTTGTAGTATTGAAAGGGGTGCCTCTTAAACACTCTGGCATTTTTATATTCCTTTCTTTGTATGATGGCATAATGATTGAATTCATTATTTGTCTTTCATTAGTAAATAAGATATATTCAACTTAAAAGAAGATATTTTAAGACCGTGTTACCTTCAATAACTCATCCCAAACACTATCATCAACATCCATAGATTGAGTACTCTCATTCCATGCAAAACCACTTGTATTCTTCAAGTATTTCATTATTCTATAACCTCACTTCCATGTTTTCAGCTTGTTCTTAAATTTATCCTTGGATAGATTCATTTTCAACTCCACATCGAACCTCATTTCAATGGCGGTCCAATCTTCTTTTTTGAAACCCCCTTCACCTTTTTTTCCAAGTTGCACTTGCTCGTGGAGCAAGTCTAGAAACTTGCATTCCATTTCTTTGGTCCACAAAACCTTCTTGCAAGAAGAAGTTGGATGGATGACTTGAACGTCAGCATCAATGCTCATCAATAGATCTGTGTATGACATACCTAAATCACATACACCAACTATTAATGATGTAAATTGCAACATATCCAACGGAAAGCACAAGGATGCATTGACATCATTATATGAAATGTAAATGGTATCCATTCTAAATAATTTGAGCAATTGTAACATATCCAACAAAAAATACAAGGATGCATTGACATCATTATTTCAAATGCAAAACTAACATATCCAAATAACATGACAACACTACACATAGCATAACATCACTAAATATATCATAACAACATTGAATATATCATGACAACACTAAATATGTTGTTACAACACTAAATATGTCATAACAACACTAAATATAACATGACAACACTAAATATATCATAACAACGGTGAATATATCATGGCAACACTCAATATGTCGTTACAACACTAAATATGTCATAACAACACTAAATATAACAAGACAGCTTAAATATGTCATAACAACACTAAATATAACATGGCAACACTAAATATGTCATAACAACACTAAATATAACATAACGACACGAAATATATGATAAAAACACTATTATAAAATGAACTCATCAATTTTTTTTCCTTATATCAGTTCGTGAAAATACAGTCGTCTGACATTAAAATTTAAACACTGTCATAGTAGTTAATCAAATAATTAAGATCAAGATTTGTAGTCTTCCCACATCCTTCTTTCTATTTCATCTCAAAATTTCCCCAATCATCTCTTTCACGCTGGATCAACCCATATTTCTCAAGCATTGGGACATATATCCGATCACGACCATCTTCCTCTTCAATTTCTACCTCAGATGGAAGGTCGTCCTCTATCGTAATGAAGTTGTGTATTATGCAACATGTCAAAACAATATTTGTTTGTGTCATGATTTGATAAGACACCGCATGCTTCATGATAGGAAAACGATGCTTCAAAATCCCACATGTATGCTCTATTGCATTCCTGAGTGAGGAGTGTCGATGGTTAAACAACTCTTGTGGTGTGTTTATCGGGTTTTCTCTTGAAAACTCCTTTAGGTGGTAATGTGTATATTGTTATAACGTTGTGTTATTTTTTGTTTGCTTCACTATATAATCATATTTTACGTACCTTAGGTGAACTACAAGTGGATCTGATCTTGAGATAGACGAAGCTAGAACATGGCTATCTGCAGTAGACCATTCCCAACCAGCAAGGATTTATTGAAACTTATAATAAAATGAACACACTTCTATAACATTCTGTGACAAGTTGCATTTTCTATCGTGATATTTAGCTTGCATGTTGACATCGACAGTGACTGGTATATGGGATCCATCAATTGCTCCCATAAAATCTTGTAGTCAACAAATTCATAATCTAATGAACACATGGTAATAGGATTACAACTCGATCAAACAAAATTGAACCACTAGGAGATGTACCTTGAAGTATGGATCAAAACGGTTCTTCCCACTGATTTTTGGAGGAGTGTTTGGACCAAGGAGTATAAAATAATCTATGTGGAGTGCTAAGATATCCCTCAAGACCTTGTGGAGGTATCAAATTATTGTCTCTCATGAGTGCCCAAAGTTATGGGCAATCTTACAATTCCTCATATTGTGGCCAACGGTATGGAGGAACATGACTAATTGTTCTTCTAACGTGAGGTTTTTTTATTTATTTATCTCTAATGCTTCCTTTTTACCTTAAAACATTGGCTAGATGAAAGAAGGATCGTCTACTCATGTGTATTTGGTCAAAGCAATATGTTTCATTGGAGTTAATAATACACATATAAAAATGAATTACATCTCTTTTGCGCTTACACATTTTTCTACTACCTTCTTTTGCATACACTACTATGGTAGCGGCAAGGATGAAAAGAACAACTGCAACAAGAGGAATGACTCCGGTCCTCTTGACAATCTCTCCTTGAAATTTTATGTCATCGATAAGATCCATCAATAACCTAAATATACCAACATACCAATCACCAAACAACATAGGAGAAGAACATAATGCAAATCCATAAGAAAACACCCAACTATAATGAAAGAACTAACTAGCCAATACAATGAGAAATACAAGTATGCAGGAAATAAATTTTAAGCATAAACATTTAACAATGTTGATCAAACACAGCGAATCCCATGTTCCTCTCCTATGTTGTTTTGTGATTGGTATGTTATTAGTTGATATTATAGATGTAGGCAGCCTGGTGATATAATTCATTTTCAATCATTTTTATAAAACCAAATTCAATATACTTCTTTTTCTACTGACATATACTCATGAATATGCCTTAAATATAGGTTTATGAGTATATGTGAGTATAAAAATAAGCATATTATTCTCCATCATATAAGGGAAACACCAATAAGGGGTTCACGAGGGTAACAAATAGAAGAAAAGCAGGATGATGGGGAAGTTTCAGACTTTCTGTTAAATATGTAGAAAGTAAACAGTGATGAGGTTAAACTATCCCATAGTTATCATATCTTTGTCAATAAAGTAAAAACTCGCTATCCATGGAATATGAAACACATGAAAATAATTGCTCATTGATGAACCATAACTGATTGAATGTTTGAAGATGTTAAGTTGATCACCGAAATGCAGAAAGATAATGCAAGACATTAAATCAGTTAATGGATTGTGTTGTCATTGATGTCAACATGATATAATCTAATTGGTTATATACAAAGTGTCAAAGACTTCAGAGAATTAGAAAGATAAAGGTTATGCTTTCAGTAATGCATAAAAGATCAACATTCACTAAGTGACCACAAACATCGATGGGCAGTGCACCCCGACGGACAGAGAAACCCGAAAGTAAAGTCACAGTGTTGCCTGAGCAAGAAACCCGACAAGCATTACTGACGAATAGAATCACAAGCATTACTGATGAGCAGAATCACAAGCATTACCGACAAGCAAAACTTCATAGTGATGCTTGACGGACAAACAACCCCGACGGAGATGCCCGAGGAGAGTTGAAATGTTGACCGAAGCTAACAAAGAGTTAAAACACCGAAAAGAACTAAAGTTCAAAAATGACAAAAAACTTAGTTGACAAGAGATAAAGAAGGAGTTAACTGGTTGTTAATATTGTTTTCATCGATAAGTTAAAGCTAGAGATAAGTAAAAGATTTAAAGTTGTTTTATCCAGTTGTCAAGGAGAAATCTACAGGATAAAACTGAAGTAAAGCTTTAAAACAAGATTGGCTAAGATTGCGGATCACACCAAGAACAAGAAAGTCAAGAATTAAGAAACAATGATATCATGTCTATAAAGAGACAATCTAATTCATTATGAATTAGGGGAGTGAATAGAGAAGAAGGATGCTAGAGAGAAACTGATGAAGAACAACTTCATACAGTCTTGATCAATCAAGCTAAAGAACAAAGCTATATTTCTACAGACACCGAGTAACAGAGAAGCACAACATCACTAAGTAGAAAGAAGTGGAGAAAATGTATTGAAAAGATACATTGATCAGAAAGGTATTATGATCTTACAATAGATTGGAAAATCTGCAAGTTTATAGTTGTATATGTGAACAGATCATTTACTGTTTCAATTTAACCATTGGATCAGAAAGTCTCTTAACCGAGCAGGACTTAACAATCCTTTCTATATTGAGATACATCCCAAAGAGTATTAAAAAGTTTGATCATGAAGATAGCATGAGATGTCGGATACCATTTGACAAACTACACTGGGTTTGGTCATAGAAGGTAGCATAGAGATGCCATATATCAAGTGACAAACTATTCTATTAAAATCCTCTAACAAGGTCACACCTAACAGTGTGCTTGTAACCTTTAACAGGGTTGGCTCTTCACCGAGCTCACTTCAGAAGAGTGAAATTTTTGGGTTATCGGTCCCAAGTAGTTTTTCTCTTAACAGGGTTTCCACGTTAAAAACCCATGTGTCATTGTGCTTATGAGTCATTACTTTAGTGTTTTGCATTACACATAACTAATCTAGATTGATCGGTATACACTAAGCAATTTACTGTATTTTGGTAAATGAAAGACTGCTAATCGATAAATAATAAGAATGAGGTTTAACAATGAACTCCGAGCATTAGTTATTTGTTAAGATTGTTTGAAGGCATGCATCTTGTACGACTGAAGATAACTAGAGGCTTAATATTATGGTACTAAGTTTTTGGGTTGATTTATTGGAATATTTTTTAGGTCATTGATTCACNATTCCCCCCCCCCCCCCCCTCAGTTATTCTAACAATTAGTATCAGAGCTTGTGTGCTTAGAAAGAGAGTTTAACAGCTCAAGAAAAAGATCACAAGATGAACAAACGAGATGTGCCCAAGTTGAATAAAGACAACTTTGCATCATGGAAAAGAAGAATAAGAATCCACCTATTAGGTATTGGTAATGATGTTACTCAACACCTAGATACTAAATATGTGTTGCCTACATGACCTCACACACTTGAGAAATTGAGAGAAAAGCATGAGCATAATTGCATGATGATAGAACTTTCTTGCTCACTCTCCGATGATGAGTTTGAAGATGTCAAAACTTGCACCTCTTCAAAGAAAATGTGAGATAAATTGAAGTTGGTACATGGAGGAGATGCTAATGTACTAAGAGCCAAGGAAAAAAGTCTAAGAGGGAGGTTCGATGACCTAAGGATGAAAGAAGGAGAAAATATCACTCAGTATAGCTGCAGAATCAAAGAGGTAGTCAATGCTATCTGAGGAGTTGGAGGTGTACTTGAAGAAGATACAATGGTAAGTAAAATCCTAAGAACCTTACTACCTCTATATGCTATTAGAGTATCTGCTATATAGGAAACTAGAGCAGTTGCAAACAATAATGTTACTCTAGATAGTCTGATTGGTAGACTGATTTCATTTGAAATGAATAACTTTGACAATAGTGTCTTACCACCTATAGAGTTCGCATTCAAATCTTCTTTAAAAATACGTAAGTCAAATCATAGACACACTATTAGAAATGATAATGAAAGTGATAGTGATGACCAATGACTTGATGAGATTGAAGCACTAATGGAAAGAAGATTGCAGAGAAGCAAATGTAGATACAAAGGTAAATTACCACTTGTATATTTTAATTATAAAGCGGTTGGACACTTTGCTGCAAGATGTCCTAACAGAAGAAAAGATGACAAAAGTAATGACAAAACATATGAAAAGAAGTTTGACCGAGGTGATAACAAAGATTACCGAAGCAACCAGAAATCTGACAGAAGAGATACCCGAGACTACATGGACAAAGGAAAGAAAGATTGTTACTTGGCTAAGAACATAACTGATGATACTGACACCGAATCTGATGAAGACATCGAGATGGTATTTGTAGCCATGAAGGATGATTCAAATGAAGAAGAAAGGTATGTAGAGATTGCACTCATATCTAAGGTTAGTAAGAATGATATTTGTATTATAGATAGTGGCTGCACTCACCACATGACCAGTGATAGACAAAAGTTTGAAACTTTTGAATACTATAATGGTGGATCAGTAAGAATGGGTAATGACACACCCTGTCCAGTTGAAGGTAAAGGAACCATAATGTTGAATAACCTGATCAAATGTGAAAATGCTTACTGGGTAAAAGGGCTTAATTATAATCTATTGAATGTTTCACAGCTGAATAACACAAGTCACCGAGTAGTATTTGAGAATAAGAAGGCAAAGATCTTCAATGAATCAAGAAGGTTGATCAAAACTGGTGAATAGACAAAAGGTAACCTTTTCTATCTTGATGACATTAGCACCACTTGTTTAATGGCCAGAAATGAAGACATATGGTTGTGGCATAAACTACTATGCCATGTGAATTTTGACAACATGATAAAGATAAGCAATAAAAGAAGAGTAAGAAGCTTACCGAGCATGTCAAAGCCTGAGCATATCATGTGCAAGAATTTTCAAAAAGGTAAGATGACAAATTCTAGTTTCAAGAGTAAAGCCCATACATCTAATGCTATTCTAGAATTAGTCCATACTAATTTATGTGGACCCATGAGGACAAAGAGTTAATATGGTGATAGGTACTTCATTCTCTTTGTAGATGATTAGTCTAGAATGATGACACTTATGTTCTTAAAAGATAAATCAGAAGCATTCAAGATGTTTAAATGGTATAAAGCTATGGTAGAAAAACAAAGTGGTAAGGAATTGAAATGCTTGAGATCAGATAGAGGAGGGGAATTTGTATATGATGAATTCACTAACTATTGCAATGAGCATGGAATTAAAAGACAGGTTTCTGCACCAAGAACACCACAACAAAATGGAATTGTTGAAAGAAGAAACATATCAATTGTTGATTGTGCAAGAACACTCATGATTGAGAAAAGCATCACTCAAACTTTCAGGAGGGAAGTTGTCAGTACTTCTGTCTACATATTGAACAAAGTACAATTGAAGAAGGACACAAAGAAGACACCCTATGAGCTATGGTATGGTTACACACCCAATGTAAGTTATTTCAGAATCTTTGGTAGTCAATGTTATATTTTTAAAGATGATAAAAGTGGAAAGCTTGACTCCAAAAGTGAAGAAGGTATCTTTCTAGGGTATTCCACCAAAAGAAAGGCTTATAAATGCCTTAACAAGTCCTCTAACAAGATCATTAAAAGTGCAAATGTAAGAATAGATGAATTTATAGAGAAGAATGATAAGAAAAGAAGAAAAGAACCAGAAGACTACAACAGGTTTGTTTACACTGAAGAACCTGACACTCTACCCGAGCAACAGTGTATCGCTCCCGAGCAACAAAAAATTGCACCCAAGCATCAGGCTGCAATTACCAAAAATCAGGAAAATCCTCAAGATGATGTTCCAAGCGATGGAGATCAGAACGAAGGTCAAGATGATGATCAAAATGATGGACACAGAGCCGAACTAAAACTTGCCAAATATGTCAGAAGACAACATTCAGAGAATCAGATCATAGGAGACAAGAAGGCTGGAATGAGAACAAGGAGCATGTCACTAAACACTAAATGTTTTGAGCCTAAATATGTTAATACTAAAATTGAAAATGAAGAATGGGCTAGTGCTATAAATGAAGAAATAGAAAAGATTGAGAAGAATAAGACATGGACACTAGTACCGAGACCAGATGACAAGAATGTCATCGGTACCAAATGGATATTTAGAAACAAGCTAAATGAGAATGGAGAAGTCACAAGGAATAAAGCAAGATTAGTATGCAAGGGGTATGCACAAGAAGAAGGTATTGATTATGGTGAAACCTTTGCACTCGTTTCTAGACTAGAAAGAGTAAGAATCTTACTTGCTTATGTTGCATTCAAAGGATTCAAGGTATACCAGATGGATGTCAAATCTGCATTCCTAAATGGAATACTGGAAGAAGAGGTATACATTGAACAACCAGAAGGGTTTGTTGATCCAGACAAAAGAAACATGGTATGTAGACTACACAAATCCTTGTATGGATTAAAACAAGCACCTAGAGCCTGGTATTAAAGACTTCACTCCTATCTCATAAGCATTGAATTTGTAAGAACAAGTGAAAACATCTATCTGTATTTAAAAGAAGATACTTATGGTAATATTATGATTACTGAAATATTTGTTGATGATATAATATTTGGGGGAAATGAAATGTTATGTAAATCCTTTGCTAATAAATGAGCAAAGAGTTTGAAATGTTTATGTTTGGGGAGATCAAATTCTTTCTTGGTCTATAGACTCTTCAACAAGATGCAGGCATATATATCACTCAGTCCAAATACATCAAGAAAGTGCCGAAGATACTCAAGATGGAAGATTCCAAGCCAGTTGGAACACCTATGGCAACCAGATGTAAGATGACAAAAGAAGACAAATCAAATGAGGTAATTCAGACCTTATATAGATCAATGATTGGAAAACTAATGTATATTGTTCATACCAAACCAAATATAGCACATGCATTTGGAATAGTTTCAAGATTCTCTGCTAATCCCAAAGAATTATAGATGACTTCTGTCAAAATAATTCTAAGATATCTAAAGAACACTGAGGACTATGGCTTATGGTATAACAAAAAGGGTAAATTTGAGCTTCAAGTTTATACAGATGCTAATTGGGCTGTAAACTTAGATGATAGGAAGAGCACAAAAGGAGGAGCATTCTTCATGGGTGACAGACTTGTCACATGGATCAGAAAGAAGCAAGGATGCATATCACGGTCTACTGCAAAAGCAAAATATGTGGATGCTGCTGCAAACTGCTCAAATATTGCATGGATCAAACAATTGTTGGAAGGTATGAATATGAATATTCTTGAACCAGTGATTATCTATTGTGATAATACCAATGCAATAAACATTTATAAAAATCCAGTCATGCATGCTAGGACTAAGCATATTGCAATAAAGTATCATTACTCAAGAGAACAAGTGCAAGAAAAAGAAGTGGTACTAGAATATGTTCAATCCAAGGAATAATTAGTTGACATATTTACCAAGCCATTGCTGAAAGATACATTTGAGTACTTGAGACAAAGACTAGGGGTCCAACCCTTGTCTATTGGTCAGTAAGCTAACTAGGAGGTTGCATCAGCCTACACACAATCAATATATCATTCATGTTGATGCAACCAAGAAAAATGGATTGAAAAGATACATCTGTACACAACAAGGTACATATCTGCACCAAAAACCCAAGTCACTGTATTGTTTATGGATAGGGAAATTCAAGGAGTATATTACAAAAAGATGAAAGGATATAACTTTGGCATAATAAAGTTTACTTTGGCATTGTTGTCAAAGGGAGAGATTATATCATTATCCATTCATTATCCATGGAGAGAATTTCCTAAGAATTCAAAAGGAGGGTTAATCATTATCCAAAGGGAGAGATAACATATAGAATATCCATCAAAGGGAGAGATAACATATAGAATATCCATCAAAGGGAGAGAAGTAACATAAGGGAGAGAATACATACTAAAGGAGAGATTGTGGTCAAAAGAAAAAGAGATGATCAAGTTGAGGAACAGTCAAGGGAGAGCACATATCAGGAACAAAGAGAGAAGATGATACATCTATCCAAGTAAAGGGATTGAAGATTGAAGAAGACACTCTGCAAGAAACAAATCTAAGCTATATGAGCTTACCGAGAGCCAGACATTTGTATTGGTTATAGAACAAAAGATATGAGAGAGAGATTGATGAAATACAAACTTGATATATTTCATATTGTATTAGAAATAATATAGTGTGATAATGTAGTGTGTTGCCATCAATGCCAAAGGGAGAGATTGATGAACCATGACTGATTGAATGTTTGAAGATGTTAGGATGAACACCGAAATGTAGAAAGATAATGCAAGACATTAAATCAATTAATGGATTGTGTTGTCACTGATGTCAACTTGATATAATCTGATTGGTTATATACAAAGTGTCAAAGACTTCAGAGAATCAGAAAGATAAAGGTTATGCTTTCAGTAATGCATAAAAGATCAACATTCACTAAGTGACCACAAACACTGATGGGCAGTGCACCCCGACGGACAGAGAAAACCGAAAGTAAAGTCATAGTGTTGTCCGAGCAAGAAACCCGACAAGCATTACCAACGAGCAGAATCACAAGCATTATTGACAAGCATAATCACAAACATTACCGACGAGAAGAACTTCACGGTGATGCCCGATGGACAGACAACCTCGACGGAGATGCCCGAGGAGAACTGAAGTGTTGATTGAAGCTAACAAAGAGTTAAAACACCGAAAATAACTAAAGTTTAGAAATGACAAAAGACTTAGCTGGCAAGAGCTAAAGGAGTTAACTGGTTGTTAATATTGTTTTCATTGATAAGTTAAAACTAGAGATAAGTAAAAGATTTAAAGTTATTTTATCCAGTTGTCAAGGATAAATCTACAGGATAAAACTGAAGTAAAGCTTTAAAGAAAGATTGGCTAAGATTGCGGATCGCACCAAGAACAAGAAAGCCAAGAATTGAGAAACGGTGGTATCATGTCTGTAAAGAGACAATATAATTCATTATGAATTAGGGGAGTGAATAAAGAAGAAGGATGTTGGAGAGAAACTAATGAAGAAAAACTTCCTATAGTCCCAATCAATCAAGCTAAAGAACATAGATATATTTCTGTAGACACCGAGCAATAGAGAAGCACAACATCACCAAGAAGAAAGAAGTGGAGCAAAGGTATTAAAAAGATACATTGATTAGAAAGGTATCATGAGCTTACAATAGATTTGAAAATCTGCAATTTTATAGTTGTATATGTGAACAGATCATTTGATGTTTCAATTTAACCATTGGATCAGAAAGTCTCTTAATCGAGTAGGACTTAACAATCCTTTCTATGTTGAGATACATCCCAAGGAGTATCAAAAAGTTTGATCATGAAGATAGCATGAGATGTCAGATACCATTTGACAAACTACATTGGGTTTGGTCATAGAAGGTAGTATAGAGATGCCAGATATCAAGTGACAAACTATTCTATTTAAATCCTCTAACAAGGTCACACCTAACAACATGTTTGTAACCTTTAACAGGGTTGGATCTTCACCGAGCTCACTTCAGAAGAGTGAAAATTTTGGGTTACCAGTCCCAAGTGGTTTTTCCCTTAACAGGGTTTCCACGTTAAAAAACCATGTGTCATTGTGTTTATGAGTCATTACTTTAGTGTTTTGCATTACACATAACTAATCTGGATTGATCGGTATACACTAAGCAATTTATAGTATTTTGGTAAATGAAAGACTGCTAATCTGTAAACAATAAGAATAAGGTTTAACAATGAACTCCGAGCAGTAGTTATTTGTTAAGATTATTTGAAGGCTTGCATCTTGTAGGACTGAAGATAACTAGAGGCTTAATATTATGGTACTAAGTTTTTGGGTTTATTTATTGGAATATTTTTGAGGCCACTGATTCACCCCCCCTCTCTCTGTTATTCTAACACTCATCACTATTTACTTGATGCATATATCTGATAATGCACAAGACAATACATAGATGGAGAAGCTTTGATTTACATGCAGGCAAAAATAATTTGGGACTCAAATAAAGCATAAGGACTGGCTGACAAAAGGCCACAAGGAGGTTCCTCTACAAGATGTGTGCATGGACCGAACCAGACAAAATATACAGAGAGAATTCACAAAAAGGAAAATATAAGGCAAATCTAATCTGCCCCCCAAAAACCCAATCTAATCTCCCCCCAAAATCCCAAATATGTATGCAAAATTTTTGAAGCACAATAAGGCATGTATACCCTTTGAAAGAATAATCCATAATAAGATATTAATGTATATCTTTATCATGCGAGGCTCTTGATCAATAATTATCTCACAAAGAATGCAATACTTTATTTTTTTTGTTTGGTCCTCCCATATCCTTGAATCGAGTTTGTTTAAATGCTCTTATTCTTATTTTCAAAAGAGTCTAAGTAATTTACAATATCATAGCCTCTGCCATGAAAATTTACATTTTTCTTCTTTTTCAATTTAAATTTGTTTAGTCAGATGAACCTGAACAATGCAGTTAATATTGGCATTCCTGCTAATTCTTTCATTGCCAACAAGAGGCTAAACTCTTTAACATCGAATAAAAAACAAAAGCTACATTTTGATCTTTCTTGTGTAGAAAAGACTCCCAATTTCAAACATATATATGTTTGGTTGCTAATTTTCTTAAATCATTATATAATAGGGTCCACCTTCTAAAACCCAGAGAAGAGATCAAACCCCTTCTAGTGTATCTGCCTTCTTTCGGATAAAGACTAAACGTGACGTGTTAATTCCCACGCATCACAAATTCTTATTGTAGCCAATGGATTACCATATATATTTCTAAATGTTTTATATCTTAAGATCATAGATGCTCTATTGTAAACCCCCACCCATAATAAATTATTACTTTACCCATTGAGTTACCATATAAATTTCTAAATATTTCCTATCTTGGGGTCGTAGGTGCTATGTTTTCAATTTCCAACCATCACAAATCTTACTGTAGCCATTGAATTACAACATAAACTTCTATGCTCCCACATACAATTGAAAATTTGACTTATGATTCAATTTCTATTCATAAGCTTGGTTAGTTGTCTTATCTATAATAAGTTCTAATTGTTTAACTTCCTATATCCCTCAGGCTACCTGAACCTAATCTCACATTGAAGAAATGCAAACCAATATGATGAAGCTCACAAAGCCCATTTGTTTATTGTACTAGAGTTTTCATTAGATCTTTTTTTATTCTTTCAAGGATTGTTTCATATGCTTCACTTAATGGTCAGCAGACAACTTTATCTCTGTCCTACCGATTAAATACCTTATTATTGTTTTCATAGTTCCAAACTTTACAAGTTTGGCATATGGTGATTTTCCAATTTCGCCATCTGCAATTGATATTCAAAAGCTCTTTTAAAGAAATTTAATTTCTTTAAGAATTTATGTGTAAATCCATACAAAAAACTCCATACAATCGAATGAGCTATTACTCTCTGAATGCCTTTATTTCCTTAAAAATTTAGGTTAAGATAAAATCTCTGAGCAATTTGACTAAATTATACAAACTTTCAAAAGGATTTGAACCTTGGAAACTGATCTTTTTGCACTCTTGGATGGGGGATATGCATAAAGTAAGAGCTCTATTTCTGAATGTATGCAATTTTACCGTGCACAAAAGAAAAATGCCAATAGGAGATAATTCGTTTCCTCAAAGCACAAAATAAAAATGCCAAAAGGAATGTCATGATCACCCATCAAAACATAAGCAATAAATATTTTCTATCAAATATTGAAGTTGCAAATGCAGTAGTAGACATATTATGCAAAATGTGGAAGTGGCGATAAGGAACATAAAAATTGAATGAAATGATTAAAGGATCTGCATAAAATGGATAACCTAAAAATGTCTAAAACCTTCAGACATATGAAATTCAGAGCCAAGTTCCAAATCTTTTCCAATGTCCAACCTTCTTATAACTATCGAATAGCTATGACTATCCATCGAAGCAAAAATGATTCTGTTGTAGTTGTACATGCTGTGAATGATGTCTATCCAAACATGAAAGCATACACTAGAAAGGTATGAGGATTGTATGATATAGTGCCCAGAGTATAGTGAGGTGTCATGGGTTGCACCTAGCATGGGATATGCACAAGATGTAATTGATAGGTATAAAGAAAAATCATCTCAAAATTTTCTAGCATCTCTTGCCTTTGAAGATAAAGATGGAGGGATTTTTACACTCACAAGATCGATAAAGCATTATTCTGTTAAATGCCTCAATAATTGAGAGACATTGTTATGATACACCATGATAACATGGTTGGTGCAAACATGGATGCTTCAAATGAATGATGATTTCATGGAGGATAATAAAAGTATCACAAAGATTTTAAAAAATATATATGGTAGAAAAAGCATTAGAAACTTTCAAGAAGATCCACTGTGTAGATTTGAAACCAAAATGCACATCCTTTACCAACATCCAAAACATCTAGACACCATAGGAACTTTTGCACAAAAATATGGGCATTCAACCATAACGCTCATGGACATGAATGCAAGGAAGTGCACAAAACGTATTTAATAAAAAATATTCTTTATCAAAGAATATCAACAAGAAAAAGTGATCAATGGGACATAAAATGAATCCCACCACAATGAATGTATCCCTGATGAGAAGGAACTAATTATTGTCATAAATGCCAATGAAAAAATAGGAGATTTTTGCAATGAATTTGTCAAACACTCAACCACCTGCCATGACACAGAGAACATGCTAGGTGTGTTCATGATGAATCTCGTCTCACATGTTCATTTTTATGTTTTAAGCATCTTATTGGAGATTTCATGTTGCATGTTTTTTCTTGTATTTTCTACAATAGGTGGTGGCTATCTTAGATAACAGAGAGTCAAGTTACCTGTTTGGGTTGAATTCTATAACCTTTTTGGAGATATTTATAATTAAAAATTTATCCCAATATTTATCATGACTATTTTAAATATTTTAAAGTTAGCTGTGGTATGGTGGTTTTTGTTTATGGTGTCTTGTTTATCTTTTCAAAAAATAAAATATGGAAAATTATTAAAATAGCATACACAAATTAAATGCGAAAGCTAAAGTCTTTGATTATAATACACATGTCATCTTTGAAAATATAAGTAAAATTAAAGCTGAAGTCTCTGATTATAATCTAGGATTGTGATATTTATTCTGTGTAAATTATCTTATGAAGCTTATGGTAATTACCCTATGAAGCAAAGCAATAACACAGATAGGCTTTCCCTGAAACTATGAGGTTATGCAGTTTCATTGGTTCAATGACAAGAATAACTATGTTCATGTAGAATGTGCAGACTATAGAAGATGTGGGTTGATTAAATATAATAAATGGTTAGGAAATACCTAGACTCTTCTATTGTTTTGGAAATTTCTTGCCCAAGAATTTTAATTTTTGCAATACGAGTTAGCTTTTTCTTCCTTTCATGAACTTTTTTGTTCCTGTATGAATGAAATTTCATGAATAGTTTGCCTTTATAAATCCTGAACGAATGAAATTTCATGAATAATTTTCTTATATAAATCCAGAAGGTATGATAAGGGGGAAAAAACAACAATGATAGTTATTACCAAAAAAGAGTTATCCTAGGAAACCCTAACTGATCTTTGTAAATTATCCTATGAAAGCGCTATTCTTAGGGCTATAAAATCAATTTTCAAGAGCAAAGCTCCCAAATAAAGCTTATGGCAATTACCAAATACAGCCATGGCTACTGTTCGTTGTTGTACATTTCTTTGGTGATTGAGAAAGAAGCAGATCCCTCTCCGTTTGTGTTTTCTGCTTTGTGAGATGACAAACACTTTGCCAAACCACTTTTAACCTACAACTGCATGCATAAAGAACAAATAGAATTTGTTAGGCAGTGTTTCAAACCTGCTCTAAGTCATTCGCATCAGGATAGGCGCACATTAGCGAAAAAGGCTGAGAAAATATATTAAACAAAATCATTTCTCTATGCCACGTTATCGGCCCAGAAGGAGAATTTGCAGTATCAAAAGAGGGGACAGTGGATACATCATAAGGGATTTGTTGGACATGGTAACACTCACAACCAAAAAAGAAATATAAATACTTATTCTATGCTACCAAGGACCGAAAGAATTTGTAGCCAAGGCAATACTTATTGATAAAAGAAAATACATATTGACTATATACCAAGAATATTAACATTCCCTGGTAGAGAAGGAAAAATGAAAATTAGATTGAAGACATTACGATCTACGAAAAGATAACTCCATACCTCAAACCCATAGAAATAATAAATTTAAGAAGAAACTGGTCTTTGGAATCCCTAAAATACACTGATAAATCAAGCCTCCAGTGTATTCCAAGTGATCGATACCAGTCCCAATTCAATTTCCCCCCCAATGAAAAAAATCCAATCCGAGAGTGTTTTTTATTTTTCTGAACTAGGGAAAGAGAGTATTAAAAAAATCCTGTAATAACACCCATCCATGTTGGGAATTCTCATAACTGATGTTTTTCTTATCTACAATATATTTGACTTCATTTTATATAGATTTTTATTCTTATTTCAAAATGTGTAGTTAACAAGAATTGTTTCTCATAAAGCAACTCTCAATAGGGGCTGGTCAATGTTGGACACATTACACTACATACAAAAAATTATCTCTGAAATACAACTACATGTTCCCATGGAGACCTAACATGGGTATCAAGATTCTGGGTTGGTCCCTTCACAACCAAATATTTATTCTTCAGTGAGCTAATGGTGAAGCTTTGGAATCCCAATGGTTTATGTGATGAGGACTCCACAGTTGAAGACATGAATATTTATTATCTTCCCCATTTTTAGAAATTCCTTACAACAGTTAGAAATTTTCTTAGGTCTGAAGCTGGAGAGTGGCATGTGTGAATAATATTTTTTTGTGTAAAACCTAACCCCAAACCATAAATTTATGGTTCGAATCTAGAAAAGTAACATACAAAAACACATGAAAAATGCAGATTAACATTTAAGAGAGTGCCATCAAATGGCACAAAGCTGCAGTAAGGTCAAAAAACAACACAAAATAAACATTGAGCTTGAACGATGGAAAAATTTGTAGCATTTACTTTTAATGGAAGATGTCACAATATATTACCTTGAATATTGGTATTCAAAATTGTTGTCTAACTTTAACTCTCATCTCACCCTCGAGCCGTCGAAGTAGGCACAGTGGCAGAATTCATGGCAGACGTGATACAAAAGCTTGTCGTGGTGGACAATTTTTACAATAATAGCATAGCAGAAGTAACCTCCGACAGGAGAAATTAGGAATAACTCTTTGAGATGAATGGAGAAATTCCCTTCCGTCCCCCTGAAAATGTAGGGCCCGCCTTCCTCTGCCTCTTCCTCCCGCCCTTCTCTTCCTCACGGACCCGACCACATTTCCATTTTGGTTTTATGAAAATTGGAATTGGAATTTGAAATTCCCATTCCACCTATTTGGGTGGAAGATGCATATGCCTATTTTGGGGCAAAATTGGAATTTCAAAATTCCAATTTCATTTTTTTTGGATGGACACAAACATGGAAGAAACAAAGTTGGGAATTAGATAATGCCAATTCCAGGCATATTCCAGCAACCAAACGGGCCCTAAAGGATCTCGTGGGATAGGGGAAAGTTTCCACTAGTCGTCCAGGTTAACTTTGCACACCGAGAACTTCTAAACCGTAAGTCAGATTTTGACAATTTTTTTGGTGTAGCTCTGTATGTGAGTTAAGAGCTTTAAGGTAAGGTCTTGGCTTTTAGGTATTCATGGATCTCTCTGTAGAGACTATCAAACACAGAGTGGTAAAAAAAATGCCTTTTCAAAGTGTCGTTTCATACCTGCTATGTTCTTGCAACAATAGTCATTTATTCAAAAATGTCAGTACTTGTCGCCAAATATCCTAGTAGTTGTTACAAAATGTCCCAATAGTGTTGCACAAATGGGCCAATTACCAACCAAAAATGGTAAAAAATGATCGGTTATCAGTACATGTGTGATCTACTATTGGTACATGTATTTTCATTTTTGGGGCTCCTTTAGTATTAGTAATTGGGGGGTCAAAATGACGAAAATGTCATGATTATTGGACCCCCTAACGGCTATTTCCCTAATGCTCAAGGAAAAGAGTATCAAAATTTTTAGTGTTTAAAGAAGAAAAATGATGGATCTTGTGGGATAATGTTTTATAAAAGACTATCAATTATTGTGATATTGTTATGGGCATTCAACTGTGTAGTTTGCAATATCACAATTTGACTTGCTGTGGAAAATATCGCTACTTAACAGTATTAATTATTATTTATATTTCAATCATCTTTCATTATGTAACTTTTAATTACTAGCTTTTAAGAAACAAAAAATGATAACTAAAAGTTTATTAATAAATTTAAAATGTACTAATAATTGTCTATTTGTATTTTTAGTAGTTTGAATTTTTGAACTTCAATGGAAAGAGTGTGCAACATTATGAATACCCATAGTGCATAACTACTTGGACAATTGTGTATAAGTATTGACAATTTTTAAGGTGGTTGTAGTACGCATGATTACTAGGGCATCTTTAAGTAGGTATTAGGCAATACTTTAAAATGACCACATTTTGACCTTTGCCCACATAACAGATCTCATAGCATGCATCATTACTACCCATAAGCCAAAACAATAGCTATAAGCAATTAATTCGTAGGCAGAGACAACAACAAAAAATTGTCAAAATGCATTGTATCGCCTAGGATCAATAGGTTCATGAAGTTAGCTATAACAACTACTAATAGACTTCCCCTAATTCCTCATATATTAAGTTTACTTTTATTTTAAAAATTTAGAAAATAAAAATCATTTTAATATATATGTGACAATCTCTTAACTTGATTAAGAGCAAGTATAGATTTTGTAGAAATATTTGTAATTTGAAAATATATAAATAAATTAATTTAGCCAATTTTAACAGTTGGAAGATATTTATTTATTACTTTGATCATGATTTTTAAATTGTAATTTATAATGTGTGTTGGATGTAAGTTTACTAATTTTGAGCTGGGTTGTTTTTCAGTATTCAGTAAATAAATTTTTATATGTGGAATCTACACTAATTGTTGTTCATCTAGCCTGTAAACCATGGGAATGACCTTGTTCACTATGGACTTCTACAATGTGTATCTCTCAAAACTGTGTTATGTGCTACTAGTTAAGGACCACTATTTCTCAAACTTACTTTAGGGAGGTATCTAGGCTACTAGGGTCAAGTTCTCGTAGGTCAAACTTCTGAAAAGACCAACTCTATAGTCGTGGAAATGAGTGAGGAAAAATATTCAAACATGGAGATGCTCGAGAATGATTATGCATTTTTAGATTCTTTTTGACGAGATTAACTCAATTAAATATTATCAATTTTAATGTTTATTTGTGAACCCTCATGGAAAGGGGTGCCCCACTTATGATTTGGTCATTATGCCATGTGTATGTCTTATTATGGTATGTAGTATTGTGTGGAAGAGAATATATTTTTTATATAAAAAAAAGTGTAAGAGCGTCTCTGATGAAAATAATGAAGGATCTGAGAAACACTGATCCGATAACACCCAAGAACAACTACATGCAAGTACCTATTACAAGAAAGAAGTAGAAAGGCAGAAAAAGCAAAAGAACTTAGAAGCTCAGAGAAGCTCAAAAAGAACAGAGTAAAAATGTATTTTGAATTAATGAACAATAATTAAAAAGTTCAACCTTAAAAGGTGAATGAAACCCTAAAAGGAAAAAAGCTAGATTGCACATTAATAATTAATAAAAGAATTAATTATTAATGCAACTAAGAGACAACTTAAGCACTAAAGAGTAATAAAACAACTTAACTAATTAAATCAACATGATTTAATTAATAAGCAATAAATAATGATTACTCTAACACCCCCCTTAAGCTAAGCTCAGGGGGTAAGCTAACCTAGCACAACTATGAAAGCAAGAAATGGGTCCTGACAAAAAGGCCTGATCAGGTACCCAATACAAGGAAATCTCTGTAAACCGGAAACAAAGGAGAAAACTCAGTGGGAAAAACCTCTCTCCAAAAATAGATAGAACAAACATGCTAAAAAAACATGAAGGAAGGAAGGCCTCAAGAAGACCCCCCAAGGACAACTTCCATCACCCCAAGCATAGAATGCAACTTGAGATAGCGCAGAGATGCAAAAGGTTTAGTGAAGATGTCAGCAACTTGTGCTGCGGTGGGAATGTACTCCAAAATGAGAACACCTTCCCGAATCAGCAGGCGAATGAAACACATATGAAGGTCAATATGTTTATTGTGTTGATGATCCATCGGGTTGCAGGAAATGTGAATAGCACTTTGATTACCACACCACAGAATAGTGGGACAATCAGGAGGAAAACCAAAATCTGTCATCAATTTTTGAAGCCATAAAATCTCCCGACTAGCGTGCACTGCAGCTTTATACTCAGCCTATGTAGATGAAAGTGCGTGAGCATTCTGATGATTGCACAACCATGTGATAGGACCAGAGCCAAGACAAAAAACAAAGCCATAAGTAGAATTTTGATCATCAACATTGCCAGCCCAATCTGAGTCAGTGAAGCCATCAATGTGAGGAGCCCCTAATGTGTAGTGAGTGCCATTAAAAATGGTTCCCTGAATGTACCTCAAAATATGCTTGGCATCTTTCCAATGACTCTCATGAGGCTCATGAGAAAATCAAGAAACAAGGCCAACTGCAAAGGAAAGATCAGGACGAGTGTATGTTAGGTACAACAAACTGCCAACCAACTGCCGATACAATGTAGGATCCACTGAAGGAAAAGTGCAAGAGGTAGAAAAGGTAAAACATGACTGAAAAGGTGTGGGAGCAGGCTTGCAAGAAAGCATTTCAAAGTGCTGAAGCATGTCAAGAGCATATTTTTGCTGGTAAATGAAGATCCCAGCAGAGGACTGAATAATTTGAAGACCAAGAAAGTAGTCTAAGGGACCAAGATCAGTCATCTCAAACTGCTCCATCAATGCACGCTGAACATCCTGAATCATAGAAGATGAGCTACCTATAATGAGAAGATCATCAACATATAGTACAAGGATCAAAACCTCATCCTCAAGATGCAAAATGTAGATTGTAGGATCAGAATGACAGTGTGTGAATCTTGTGGAAAGCAAGAAAGAGTCCATCTTCTCATACCAAGCCCGAGGGGCCTGTTTGAGAGCATAAAAAGAACGTCTAAGTCTATAAACCAAGGAGGAATCAAGCACAAATCCCTGAGACTGCTCCATGTAAATCTCCTCAGTAAGATCACTGTGCGAGAATGCACTCTTCACATCCATCTGAAAAATGGGCCATCCCTGAGAAGTTGTGAGGGATAAGACAAGGTGAATAGAATTCATCTTGGCAACAGGAGCAAATGTCTTAGTGTAATCAATACCCTCAACCTGTGAGAAACCCTTTGCAACAAGATGTGCCTTGTACTTATCAATAGAACCATCAGCAACAAACTTAGTACGATACAACCACTTGTATCACACTAAATTTGTTCCCTTAGGAAGAGAACAAAGATCCCATGTATGATTCTTCATCAAAGAAGAATAATTATCCTCCATGACACTATCCCAGTCACAATGTCTTTTCATAGATGAAAAAGTCTGAGGATCATCAAAAATAGCATGACTCAGAAGGATAGAACCCGCAATATGAGACTGGGTACGACAGAAAGATGAAGGGTCACCTGCCAGAGATCATGTAGCCTCAACAGTAACACGGGCCCATCTAGGCATCTGTGGATGATCATGTGGCGAAGGTAAATGGGGATCACCAAGATCATCATCCTCATCATCCTGAAAATAATTTGGAAGAGATGAGGGAGTAGTGGTAAGTGAAGTAGACACTAGAGTCATGGTATCTACTGCAAGAAGGCGCTCATCAAACTGGACATCCCGTCGAAACAGGACCTCTCTAGAATCAGGATCAAACAACCTGTACGCCTTGACGTCCTCCCAATAGCCAACAAAAATGAGGTGTTGGATCTTCCGCTCGATTGCTCTCCTCTTAGCATTAGGTATAAATGGCCATGCTTCACTACCAAAAACTAGGAATGAAGATACATAAGGCTTGACATGAGACCAAGCCTCCTCAGGAGTCATATTTTGAACTACCTTGTGGGGCATCCGATTCTGACTATAGTTGGCACAATTAACAACCTCTGCCCAAAAGGACAAATCCATGGACCTAGACTGAATCATATAATTTTCCATCTCCCAAAGTGTTATGTTCTTTCTCTCTGCTACACCATTCTACTGAGGGGTGTAGGGAATTGAAAACTAATGTTGTAGACCATGTTCAAAGAAAAAATATCTGAAAGCTTGATTCACATACCCCCCTCATTATATGTGCGTATCTGCCGAATAGAAAGACCATATTGCTTCTCCACAAATGTCTTAAAGATTCAAAATGAATCAAAGACATCATACTTGTACTTAAGAAAGTATACCCATGTGCGCCTGCAGAAGTCATCAATGAAAGTAAGCACATATTTGGCACCGGAAAAAAGCCGGAAAAAAGAGTAGGAAATGACATGAGGTCACTATGTATCAACTCTAGTGGTGCCAAAGCATGAGTAGCTCGTTCATGAGGAAAAGGATCCCTATGTTGTTTTCCAAGAACACAACCTTGACAAACACCATCAGTGCAAGAAATCTGTGGAAGCCCAAGAACAAGTGCCTGTGTACTCATCTGCTAAAGATATCTATAATTGACATGGCCCAAACGCTCATGCCAAAGCCTGCTTACTAAATCTACATGTGCTATAATAGAGGAACATGTACCATCAGAAGGCTCAAATCCATCAAATCTATATAAGCGGGATGCAGGGTCAACACTCCTAGTAGCCATAATCGAATCAGAATGATGGAGGTCCTGAATAACCACATCATGTGGTGAGAATTCAACTATCTTACCAGAGCTAGAGTGGAAAATCTAATGGATGGACATGAGGTTTGTCGAGATATCAAGGACCACAAGAACATCCTGAAGAGAACCCCCAGCTAATGCAACAGAACTAGAACCCAAAACTAAAAGATGTGATGAGTTTCCAACAACAAGCTGGGATGTAGCACAAGGAGCAAGTGAGGTGACCAATTGTTGAGTGTGAGTCATGTGGTGAGAGGCACCTGAATCCAAAATCCAAGTGGGCCCATAAATTGATGTTTGTGCAGTAAGAGCATGAACTTTCCTTGTAGGGGAGGATGTGGACTGAGGAGAAGAAATGTGATGCTCCTGCATGGCTTCCTCTAAAACCTCCAAACATTTCCAACACCTAGAAATGGGATGTCCATCCTTTCCACAAAAACTATAGGTTTCACCTATTTTCTTCTTAGTCTTGGAAGAAGACGCAGTAGACTTTGAAGAAGATTTACCCTTTGAAGGGCGAGCTGGAGGTTTTGAATCAATTTTCTGTGCAGGTTTGAAGGTAGACTCACTGCCTGCTAAATATTTCTTTGGTTTGTCTTTCTGTTTTGGTTTCCCCTGTGAAGATTGAGCTACTGATGCTTTGCTCATAGAGCCAGAAGCATCCATCTATTGGATATTTTCCTATTCTTGTGTTAACCGATCACAAAAATCCTCAAAAGAAAGCATAGTGTGCCTAGCACCCAAAGCATCCATAGTGATGTAGAAGTGGAAGAGAAGATCTGAAACTGTCCTCGTAGCCTGGAGAGTATCAGAAAGATACACTCATCATTGGAATTGTTCTTCCCACATCTCTGTAAAACTGAACGGAGAGACTTGAACTTCATCAAGAAGTCCTCAATGGTGGGAAAACCATCAGGAGTCAAAGCAGTCAATTCTGCATGAAACTGTAGTGCCCGGAACTCATTCACTGTGCCAAACAAATCTACAAATTTTCCCCAAATGGCCCAAGGAGTGTGCAAATTCTCCAAGTGAAAAAAGAGGTTGTTAGAGATATTCAGTGTAATTAAACCCATGGCTTCATCCATCTTATTCACGTGTTGAAGAATCTCAAAAGGACGCTGCAGAACAGGTTGGTTCTCATCCAGACAAGACCATAAGCTGCATGACATGACCAACCTAGTCATATGTGCTTTCCAAGTGTGGTAGTTATGTGGTAAGTCGGGCAACTAAAGGGTCAGACATTGAGAGAAAGAAGATGGAAGTAGAAGGGTCTTTCCGAAGTAAATGACACAAAGTGAAATGCACCCCCCCACAATGTAGTATACTATCCCCCGTACACCAAAAAATAACTTAGAGAGCACAAAAAACAAGAAAAAAACCTAGATGCCAGATGTAGAGAGGGAGGAAACTGAAACCTCTACTTTGACATTGAACTCAGGTACTCAAATGGCCAAATTCGCATACGAAACCCGCATGATGGTCTCCGACTTGGAAAGAGATTTCTGGCGATATCTCTTTTGTTGAAAAATGATATTATATGCTTGAATTATGATCAAAAGACTGACAAGAAGTCAGAATGAGAAGCTCACTAGAAAAATACAGTCATTGGAATAAATTTGACGTCCAAATGGTCATCGCCTGTCACTGCAAAATATTTGATGATCGTCTGATTGTCACTAGCTTGTCATTGATGTTAGCATGATGTCATCATCAAAAAAAGTTTTGGTCACCTAAAAAAAATCTATTCATCGGTTGGAAAGGTGACATCAGCACTACAGAGGGCCCAGTGGTGTGCCGGCAGCGCTGCAGTGACTTTCGGGCAGCGGCATGGTGGTGCGGGGTCGTGGTGGCGCTGGCCAGTGGCGGCGGGGTGCGGGTCAGGCGCAGGCTAGGTTGTGGTGGTGTGTGGGCCATGCAGGGGTGGCGTTGTGGTTGCGCACCCATAGTGCTTAAACAAGTGTAGTTTTTTAATTTTTGCCTTGAAAAATGTGCCCATACAGCTCTAGAGGCTATTTTTTTTTGCCTTGGAGGCACAATAGGCCAAATAGGTCATGCATTATATCAAAATGGGGGTTTTCGGGCCTTCTGAACTCAATAGTGAGGTCAATTTTTGTCCAAAGTGCTCCAAAAAAAAACTTCACCCCCAGATTGAAGACAAAAAACCTTGAAATAACTAAAAATTTCTCCTTCAAATATAGCTTCAAAAACTCCAAAATAGGCAGCAGTAGAGGGGCTCGGATACCATGAAGGAGATGAGAAACACTAATCTGATAACACCCCAGAACAACTACATGCAATTACTTGTTACAACAAAGAAGCAGAAAGGAGGAAAAAGCAGAAGAAATCAGAAGCTCAGAGAAACTCAAAAAGAGCAGAGCAAAAATGTATTTGGAACTAATGAAAAATAATTACAAAGTTCAACCTTACAAGGTGAACAAAACCCTAAAAGGAAAAAAGCTAGGTTGCACATTAATAATTAATAAAAGAATTAATTATTAATGCACCTAAGAGACAACTTAAGCACTAAAGAGTAATAAAACAACTTAACTAATTAAATCAACATGATTTAATTAATAAGCAATAAATAATGATTACTCTAACAAATAATACAATGTAAGCAATATTATGATGCACAAGAGGTGATTGTACAAGACTACAACACTATATAACACATGCTCTAACAATCTTGACCAACTTTATATCACATATTTTTGCACATCATAAAGAATATTTTGAGGGAGAATATGAAGCCAAAATGGAATGCCCAATTTGGGGAATGGACTATAATAGAGTTATTGAGCATTATAAAAACATGAGATCATCTACCATGTTTAGCACATGTTGACTTGTCATTGAGGGGACAGTTCAAATTTAGGCCCTAAATTTTGGTGTCATATTTGAGTAATTGTATTGACTTGAAATTTGTGGCTTACCACTTATCCTTTCATGTATTGAATCTCTTATGTACTAGACTCTCGAGATATATGTTTTATATTAAATTAACAAGTATTCTTATGCTACTAAAATTGCTCTAGATTCTCTAACTAGTGGTACTCCTATTAAATATAAGACTCTACAAATTTATACTATGATCATTGAAACTGAAGAGTATATTGAGTTTCTTTGGAGTTGCGTTTTTCTCCCAATAGGGTTTATCCCTCACAAATTATTTTTTAAAGATATATTGCTTTTGTATTATCTTTCCTTATAATTATCTGATCAAATGTGGTTTCACATACATCCTCTGATAGATCAATATAGAAAGTGTATTTTGCACCACGTCATTTCATTTGGTATCAAATCTTGATAACCTCAAGCTCCACATTTAAGGGACAAATTTTTCGTATGAATATTGGATTGAGTGTGATTTTATAGAAAATATCATGTAAAAAAATGACAAGCCTATCGAGAATATAGATGGAGATCTATCAACACTAACTTTGAGTTGTAAAAGCTCAAGATGGAGGATAAGGTTGTAGGTATAAATATGTGGGTTGTATTATTTGATTCAAACTCAATATAATGTCACATGATAATTAAGATCTATTGGAAACAAAATTGAAGGCCTCATTAGGATCTACTTTGCATTTTCTTACAAGTACATGTAAAGCCACTACACATGTTATTATACTAGGCTAGATCTTTGGTTCATTTTTTTCCCTAAATATGATGTATACCCTAAGAATAGATAATGGTAGTTCTATGACTAAGCACTTGAATTCACTCAATATGATCATGACCTAGTTGCAATTTTTTGGAGTGAAAATAGAAGAGGATGATCATTATATGGCACTTCTATGTTCTTTGTCAAACATATGGGATCACCTAAAGATAACAATTAGGATTATTACCTTAAAAATCAAAATAAATTTGATTAGATGAGAGGAGAATGTGAAATGGCCGCATGTAACAATATGTTTATTCATAATGTGTAAAAATAGATAAAGTGATAAAGAACATGTGTAAATTGGAACAAACAAATGTTGTCAACATTGTGCCCCCAAGTATGAGGATAAACCATATGGGAATGTTATTTCATGCAAGTGTCATAATGTGTAATGGTACAAACATGTCATTCATAATATAAATATGAAAGCAATATGTATAAATGTGATAGTGTAAAATTATATAATGTAAATACCATAATATGTGTCATAAAAATTCCATTATGATACCTTGTTAGAGGTTAAAATGAAAAGTGTAAAGATTATTGGAAACCTACTAATGTTAAATTTCTAAAATTGAACTTTGAGGGTTGATAATGTGTCACACACCTTGCAATTCTTAATGTTTATATTAATTAATTTATTTTTAATTATGTCTATATCAAAATGGAAATGGGTGTTCCATTTGATACGATATAATTGGTCATATGTAATGTGTATTATGATGTGTGGAGAGAGCGTCAACATCATGTAAACCATGAAAGAGAATTTATAACATTATTAGAAGTATTAAAAGATTCTATAATGCATGTAATAATATGCTAAAATGGTCTTACAAAGTGGACCGTGAAATTAATAATCTTATGATGAAAGCATGAAGCATGTTATAAAGCATCTTGGCTAAAAGTGGAAAAGTCCAAAGTAGAGTGGCCAACTTTGGAGGATGAAATATTCTATACAAAATACCATTTTAAAATTGATTTTTTTGACCTTCCACAAGGGGGATTAAAATGTGTTTCATGAGGTTGGATTCCACTTATGGGCCCATGAATTTGATATATGGTTTCCAAAAACTATATATATAGTTTATTACAATGGATTTGCATATATATTAGTTGCTTGGGTTAAATATGTAGAGAGAATCCACAATTGTACTTGCAAGGATATTTTACTATATTAACTCCATGAAGCTACTAATTGGATATCTTTTCATTCTCCTAATAAATTATTAATGTTGATAATATATCATAATATTATATTGATGATAATACACTAGGTGTGCTTGAAGAAGGTTGGATTTTTATTGAATTTTTTTCCTAGGGTATTATATATGGTGTTCTGATTAATTCAATCGGTAAAGGGCTTGAACCCATACATCAATCCAAAAGGCAAAATAAAAGGAGGAGATCACAAGGGGTGAGACCATCAAAACTAGTAAAGATAAATTCCTTTACAACAAAAAATGCTTTTGAACAGAGAAAAAAATGGTGGGAGCAAGGGACCCAACCCCAAAAGAATCACATAATAGAAACAAGTGTGAGTGTGATAATGGGTACCTGTTAGATGGACACAAACACTTCAATAGATCATTGTTTTAGAAACATGGGGTTAGTAAAAGCATGAAAAACACATAAAACCCTCTAAAGATGACCTATTGCCTT
>MU224300.1:440842-451007 GCA_018584345.1 Thuja plicata
TAATAAATGAAATAAACTTATTTAATTCATTTAGAAATATATGAATTAATTATTTAAACAATGAAATTGGTTTTTAATAATTAGGGGACTATAGCCATTTTAATTAAATTAAATAGGCTATGGGAATGGGTTATTTGCAAGTGGGTAATTGATTTAAGGATTTATTTAATTTCTTTATAATTAAATACTATAGCCATGTTTGATTTTGGTTTGATTTGATTGGTCAAAATTGATTTGAATTATATGGCTATAATAGTTAATATAAATTAGTGATAAAAATACCTAGGACATTAAATTGATTTGAAGAATTATGCCAAGCAGTAATAGGGTTGTTTGGACATAATCGAGGGTATGATCACACTTAGGGAAAATAGGGTCCATAGTTAGAACATACCAAATTCAGGTGGTTACATTTGCCCCTCTTTGAATTAATGTGCGAGCAGCGTATTGATTCAAAGAAAGTTTTTGATTTTGACTTCAGAAAGATTGAGAATCCCGTTCTTGGTTGTCAAATGAAATGTTGATGAGATCAGTCTCACACTTGATCAAACAAAACTGATAGAATTGATTTTGAACTTGGTTGTCGTCCAAAGATCAATAAAAGATTTTAAAAATGCCAATTCTGAACTTGGTTCTCGTCCAAAAATTGATAATACTGATTCTGAACTTGGTTGTCATCCAAAAGCCAGTATGAAGCTGGCAGGAGCTTTAAAAATCTTCTAAAATAAGGAAACATAAGATATCCAACTCATGAGAACCAAAGCTTTCTATCCAACAGATCTGACTTTAGTCGAGGAAACTGTTATGCCCCTAGTTTGTTTGATAACGAAGTCATTTTGATGCTATTTTGAGAAAAAATTTAATTGATGATAGTGTGATCATGCCCCCTTAGGAAAAAAATCAAAGGAAAAGAAATAAATCCCTCAGTTGAAAAGAATAGAACACTTGTAGGAAACGGGTGGACAAGAAAGAGTGGAGTAGAAGACGGTGTGTTTAAAAATAAACACACGATTATAGAGTTAATTATGTGAGAATATGAGTGATAAGTCTGATAAAATGATGTTTAGATCAAGATGTATGATAAAATGTATAGTATTTACCAATGTGGTGAATAAATGAAGCAAACCCATAAGTTTCAAAACTGTCACAAAATTGATACGGTGCTGCTGAAAAAATCACGGACACCTTCGATTTGGTTCCTGATTGAGTAAAAAGGGAATAGAAATGAACTAGGAGTTGTGTGAGGAATTTCAGAAACCCTAAATGTCTCAAAAGACCCATATAAGCCTCCAAAATTATAATTTTACTATTCATTTTCACATTCCTCCATAGAAATTCAGAGAGCTCTGCAACAAAGATGGTAGTCCCTGTGAGGAGGCACCGATTCAAGATAAGCCACTGACACCAGCGACCAGCTGACTACCCAATGCTGGTAAGTGCTCAATAAACTACCCTGTGAATTTTGCTTTTTTGAATTTCATGCATTTTTATGAATTTTAGAGCCATGTAAAGTTAGGATCGCATCCAGGATTCCGGATCACATCCGGTCAATCCTGACTCGCATCCGATTATTCTCGGGTTGTAACCAGTTTTTCCAAATTTTTGTGTCGCATCCGGGTTTTCCTAGATCACATCCAGTACCTTATGTTTTACCTTGTTTTTAGTGACAATCCATTAGGGGATCACATCCTATTTTCTTGGGATCATACCCCGCATTTAGGATCGTATCCCATTTTTCTGGGATCACATCCCGTATACGCAATCGCATCCTATATTTCATGAATCGCATCTGGTAGAAGACTTAGATTTTTAATTTATTGTGATCTGTTTGCATCGTGCAAACTTGGAATGACTTAGCGGAGTAGGATTCTGCCCTTTTTTGTAGATAGTTTTTGATGTTTTACTGTTGTGTCCAAAAATCAGGACCAGTTTGAGGTAGTCGCCTTTCGCGACACTTATCCTGCGCGGGTTCTTGCATTGTCTGGCCGACTGTCAGATGATGAGCAGATGACCATGAGCCAATGTGGATTGCATTCACTGATAGGTTTACCTGAGATCAGGGTGAACCGAGGGTTGTTGACTGCTCTTGCCAAGCGGTGGCATTCTGAGCACAACACCTTCCACCTACCCACTGGAGAGATTACTGTGACACCTGAGGATGTCTGGAGGATTCTGCGCATTCTGATGGTTGGACATGAGGTGTTCTTTGAGTTCAGAGCTGGCGTGGCGATTGGGACTGCTCAGAGATTCTTTCAGGATGACACCATAGACAGGAGATACTTGTCATGTGATTACATGGTCGATCACTATGATCATTTAGCTATGTACTTAGTAGGTTTGGTAGGTGGCATCCTCATGCCAGATAGAATTTAGCATGGATTTTTGGTGGGTTGGGTGAGCATGGTGGAGCAGATGATCATCCACTGCTGATGTTTTGCCTGGGGGAGCTGTATACTAGCCCATATATACAAAGAGCTCCATGAGATTGTGTACCACCATACCCACAGCATGACTGTTGGTATATTGATCCTTCAGATTTGGGCCTGGGAGCACATCCCTGTCACATGGCCGATAGTAGATAGGCAGAGGGCCCCTGAGTAGCCCTATGTGTATATGTATGCAGGCCTCCTACAATAGCCCCATCTGGGCAAGGTTGAGTATTGGCGTCGATTATTCAATGATATGACAGAGGTCGTGTGGTGACCATACCGAGATTGTGAGGTGTGGGATTCTGATGTACGAAAGGTTCCATTTTTGTGCCAGAGTAGATATTTGATGGGCCGTACTAGATACATTATAGAGCACTTTCTGATAACTAGAGTTCTAAGGCAGTATGGGCGGTGACAGGGCCGTACAGAGGATGTTGCAGTGTATGCTCGTATCCGTGATGAGGTACCTGATTGGGGTGCACAGTTGACTTATGAGACTGCATCTCAGGAGATCTGAGATATGGTTGATGTAGACTGGGACCTTCATCCAGATGTTGAGGATGCAGGAGTTTCAGATGGGTATGCTGCCAAGATGCTTCAGTATCCCTTTCCACAATTTACAGTGCCTGAGGAGATCATTCCTCGTATAGAGGAGCCACTAGATTATGAGTCTGATGACCGACCTGCCAGGGGTAGAGGGGGTGCTTAGAGAGACAGGGCTCCAGGGAGACATGGGGGCTGTGATGGCAGCAGAGATGGTGGTAGAGATGCCAGGCGCCCCCTCTAGATGATAAGCATGATGGTGATGACAGGGGTGGTGGCGGAGAGGCCGTGGATACAGGTGGTCCGAGTGGCAATGGGTAGGGAAGACGATAGAGGTTCAGATTTGTGGCCCCACAGAGAGATACTGGCCCATTACTTACTCCAGAGAAATAGAGATAGCGGCGAAAGAGAGCTCAGGAGCAGGATCCTGGTAGAGATGGGGATCCTTTATCTAGATGTGAGCAGGAGAGGGAGTAGCTCCGAGCCCAGATCACAACATTGGAGGCTAGGGTTACTACCACTGATGCTCTTTTAGCGGACAGGGACATACAGCTTGAGCGACTAAGAGCTGAGAGGGATGCACAGGTGGAGATGCTCAGAGAAGAGAGAGATGCCCACACTCAGGCAACAGTCCATCAAGGATAGAGGGTGACATATTATTATTCCTTGTATCACGTAGCAGTGCCGGAGGGTCAGAGAGCACCGTCCTTTTCTCATGTAGCTCAGCAGTCACAGGGGGCCATACCGCCTCCAGCAGCTCCTTTCATGCTACCTCCTCCTCCTCCTCCTGACTAGGGAGAGGGGGTGGGCCAGAGTTGATTTTTGTACTATTTTGTATGACATGTACATTTTTGAGAGTATATATGTATATCTGGATCCTATTGAGATCCCCTTTTTTGTATATCACATTCATTCGTACATATATTTGATTCCTTTTGGCATACTGATACTTTTTATGCTCACTGATACACTGTATACTTTCTGATACACTTTATGTTTTGATTTGTACCATGTTTATGATGATATATATCTGATGCAGTTTCTTGATTCTGACATGTTTCATGTGGTAAATGTATCCGTTTTGCTTTCCATAGACGTGGTAAATGTATCTTTTGCACATGTGATGATATCTTGATCTCTTGATGAGTTAGTTCATAGATGATAACATCATTTTATAATGTGGATGTAATGAGTATATTACTGATATAAATATGGCTTTAAATGATACTAATGTGAAAATGCAAATGTATGTTTCTTTTGTTTTTCCAGTTATGCAAAATAGATGTATGGATGCATTTAGGATCGAAAAGGAAAAATGCAATACATGGATGCTTTATTTTTGTATTTTCCAGTTTCTTCTTTTCAGATGAATGCAAAATGTATGCTATGGATGTGCAACGATATTTGATATCAGTAATAGAGATGATGTAATTAACTTGTTGTTTAGAAGAAGATAGAAAACCATTTTTGAGCTTAAAAATTCCTTATGTTATTATTGCTATTGAGAAATGCATCAAGCAAACTCTAAATGCAGCTATATGAAGACTCTTAGGACTTGTCACTGATTTAGCAAATATTGCAACATTTTTATCATCATTGGGCGCTTTTCAAAATGGATACCACCTGATAGTACAACCATCACTAATACCCACTGATATTATGATAATACGAATACTATGTTTTATTGGAATGTCGGAAATAGACTTAGGCATCAAGGCATAGAAGCCAGGATAACAAAATAGTCACCTTCCTTTTAATATACCAGATTCTGAGTAAGGCAAGAGATTGGACCCGCAATGATCTTGAAAATTCATATCCTTGGGTACATTATGATTCATATACCTTAGTGAGAATCTGGATCAGAAAACAGACAAGGAAATTGAGTCAAACTCACCGTAGTTTACACATAGCAAATTTTGAGATATATGCGGCTATCTACCCATAGTAGTAGCTCTTACCATAAACATCCAAGTTAGGTGAAATTTATAGGATCATGTGGAACAATCACCATACGCATAAAATCAAGAAAACATTATGCCCCCAATCCTTGCGACTCTTTGTCTTTGCACAGACGTCATTGAGTAACTAAGAAGACATAACAAATCATCAATTGAGAATCAATCAGATAAAATTTATAATTACTTAGATGCCCCTAGTTGAAAACATCATCAGGACATAAAAGAATCATAATCAAACCAATAACAAACTGTGTGCTTAAGTAGTACTTGTTCATCCACATGTCAAACATAGTAAATATTCATCAATAAAAAAATTGTAATACCAGCAATATGGTGTTCCATGTCTGTGCCTTGATAGGATAATCCATGCCTATTTGCAATCCTGTATAGCCTTGTAGAAATGCTATGAATGTAAATTTCATGTCCCATGTTTTTGAAAGGATACCCTTGTTGTGAAAAGTGACATTGTTTTGCATGTGTCAAGAAACATTGTGTCTGTGAAGCAAACCATCCTAGAGAAACCTATCAACAACAACTGACTATGTCAACAAAGATGCCCCCAGTGCAGAATGACTTATTCCTAAGACGTAAAGATAGACAAATCCCAAGTGAGGACAAGATAGTCATATAGGAAAATGAAGTCAGCGTATGAGCACAGGTAAAATTATGAAGGCCTAGTATCAGTAGTGTATTGATAGATGAAGCGCAGAACACAAGTGACGCCTGATTGCTAGGTTTTCACCACTTGGCAAGATTCTCTTTCTTTCTTTTTGCTACCAAGATGCCTGTTTTACTAGGTGCTCATCAAGGCACTTTTTTCTTCTTTTTCAATTTTTTTGCTATTTTTGCTTTTTTGAATGTTTTTGTAGTATCAAGGCGCCTATTTACCAGGTTTTCACCAAGGATACCGATTTTGTAGGACTTTTTCCACTGTTTTTGGATTTCTTCAAGATCAATTTTCTGAATGTTTTTGGTATTTTGCCAGAAATTTTTGCTGTACAGGCTCTGCTAGCCGAACATCAAGCGTAGAACTGCTTCAAATGTAGAGTATTGATAGGATCTAGAAGAACGTATCCCTTGGGTGTAGCTAACTGATAAGCTCCAGTCCCAAAAGTAGTAGTGATAACATAAGGTCCCAGCCAGTTAGGTTCAAACTTTCCTTTCTGCTCTCTGTTAGGCTGGTTCTTAGGATTTTCCTTGAGGACGAGATCTCCTACTTCAAACTTGCGTGGTTTGACCTTCTTGTTGTAACCTTTGGACATCCTTGCTTGGTACACTTTGAGGTGATCAAACGCTTGTTGTCTGCACTCATCTAGGAGGTCTAGAGAATTTACCCGGTTAATGCGATATTGCTCATCAGTAACCAGTCCTTGTAAAGATATCTGCAAAGATGGGATTTCAACCTCAATATGTAATATTGCTTCAGCGCCATAGACTAGAACAAATGGCGTGGATCCAGTTGGTGTTTGTATGCTTGTTCTATAGGCCCATAGTGCTAGATTAAATTGTAAATGCTAGTCTCTACTAGACTTGCTCACATTTCTGTGTAGGATCTTGAGAATATTTTTGTTTGACGCCTTGGCCTGTCCATTACCTTGAGGATAATAGACCGAGGAGAAATGTTGAGTGATATGGAGCTATTCACAGAGGTCATCAATGTCTTGATTTTTAAATTGCCCCCCATTGTCTGTCACAATTGAAGAGGGTATCCCATATCTACAAATAATGTAGTTCAGAATGAACATAGCCACCTGTTTGCCAGTGGCTTTGATTAGCGGCATGGCTTTGACCCACTTCGTGAAATACTCAGTGGCCGTAATGATGAACTTGTATCCATTTGAAGAGTTGGGATATATTTGTCCAACCAAGTCAAATGCCCATTGCTAAAATGGCCAATGTGTTATAAAAGGTATCAGTTCTCTAGCAGGAGCATGAATAAGGTTTCTATGTGTCTGGAATTTAAGACATGCTTTTGAAAATTGAATAGCATCTTTCTCCATGGTAGGCCAATAATAGCCTACTCTGAGCAGTTTCTTAGCTAATGAAAAGACGTTCGAGTGTGATCCACATACACCTTCGTGGACATCTTTTAATGCTAGATCAGACTCTTCAAGTTCTAAACACCGAAGAAGTGTATCATCGAGACTACGTCGATATAGGTTGTTAGTTATGAGGATGTAACATGATGTTGTCCTAATCAGGGATCTTTCTTCATTTCTAGATAGATTGGCGGGAATGGTTTGGTCAGAAAGGTAGGCAATGATACTGGCATATCGAGATGGACCTGGGGTAGTTAAGGCACATATTACCTGGTATTCAGGGTTAGCAAAGGCAGGATGAGATATTTCTTCCACCAAGAAATCATAGCAGAATTGATGCTCCTCTAGTTGTAACATGGATGCTAAGGTAGCCATAGCATCTGAAGCTTTTTTCTCTGATCTTGGTATCTGCTGGAATGTGATGAAGATAAAGTATTTCTTTAGATCATCAACTAGTTTCTTGTAGGGCATCAATTTTTCATCTTTTGTTTGATACTCCCCATTGACTTGATTGATAATTAGTTGAGAGTCACCATATACGTGTAACTCAATGATCTTCCACTCTATGGCTAGCTTGAGGCCATTGATCAATGCTTCATATTTTGAGATATTTTTGGTGCATGGAAACATCAATTTGTAAGATTTGGGAGTCTTGTATCCTTGTGGAGTTATGAAGAGAACCCCTGCTCTAGATCCTTGTTGAGTAAATGAACCGTCAAAGTACATCTTCCATGGATGTTCGGTGAGATGCATGATTATTTCATCAGGAAATTCAATTAGTAATGGTTCATCATCCTGGAGTAGTGAATCAGCCAATTGATCTGCAAGTACCTATCCTATGATAGCTCTCTGTTCGACGTACTCAATGTCAAACTCACTTAGAATTAGGACCCATTTTGCCAAACGTCCTGTTAATGCTGTTCTACTCAAAAGATACTTTAGAGGATCGATCTTAGCAATGAGCTTGACTATATGAGAGAGCATGTAGTGTCTTGATTTCTATGATGCAAAGATGACTGCTAAGCACGCTTTTTAAATAATTCTATAATTGAGCTCATAAGTGACTAAAGTTCTACTAATATAGTAGATAGCTCTTTCTTTATTTGTCTCGTCCTCTTGTGCTAGCAATAATCCTAGGGATGTAGCTGTAGCTAAAATGTATAGGAGCAACGGTTTTCCATGAATAGGTGCCATAAGAATAGGTGGAGCAGCCAGGTACCCCTTCAATTCTCTGAATTTTGCTTCACAGTGTTCATCCCAATTGAATGCAACCCCTTTATGTAGTAACTTAGTTAAGGGTTGTGCCTTATCTGCAAGTTGGGACATAAATCTCCTAATAGACTGGAGTCTCCCTTGTAGTGTCCTCATTTGACTGATATTATGTGGAGGAGTCATCTCTAGAATAGCTTTTACCTTCGCTGGATCTACCTCGATGCCCTTTGCTGAAACTATGAAGCCTAGGAGCTTGCCTGATTAGACCCCAAAGGCACATTTCTTCAGATTGAGCCTGAATTGGAACTGTTCCATTCGATCCAATATCTTTCTTAAATCAGCAATATGAGTACCTCTTTCTTTGGATTTAGCCAGCGTGTCATCGACATAGTCCTCCATGTTTTTGTGCATCATGTCATGGAATATTGTTGTCATAGCTCTTTGATACGTTCCTCTAGCATTCTTTAGCTTAAATGGCATGACGTTCCAAAAAAATATGCCCCATGCACATGTGAATGCTATTTTCTCTTAATCCTCAGGGGCGATCTTGATTTGATTATAACCTAAGAATCCATCCATTAATGAATACATCTGGAAGCCAGCTGTAAGGTCTATGATCATGTCAATATTTGGTAGAGGGAAATCATCCTTCGAACATGCTTTGTTGAGGTCTCTAAATTCCGTACAGATCCTAATAGATTTATCAGATTTTGAAATGGGGACCACGTTGGAGATCCAGGCTGCATAGGTAATGACTCGAATGAATCCATCTTTTAGCAACTTTTCTAGCTCTGCTTTTACCAATAATGCAACATGAGGATGCATCTTTCTAAGTTTTTGTTTCACAGGCTTGACCCCGGGAGCTATAGATAAGTGGTGCATAATGAGATTAGGATCTAGCCCTGGCATATCAATGTAGGACCAGGCAAAGTTGATCTTCTTCTCCTTCATGAACTCTTTGAACTATACCTTTTCTTCTTCTGATAAAGATTGTGCTAGATGAACTATCTGGGGATCTTCAACAGTGCCCAAGTTCACTGGCTGTGTTGGTTCAATCAATACCAAAGATCTCTCCTGAAAGTGTTCAGGGAGGATATCAAGAGTCTCATCCTTTGGCACCTCTGAGAGGTTTTCACCACTGGATACATCTTTTTTATTTACTATTTTGGGATCTGATACTGCCACAGAGTGGTTTTCACTATCAGTCCATTTTTTCTTTTTCTTTTTCAATTTGTGACTAAGAAACTTGATATCCTTCTGTGACATATTCTCGCTCCTTGCATTGGTGGAAGAAGGGTAAGGTTCACAAGCATTAAGATAAAAAGCTAGGGAGTGGTCATATAGCTGCTAGATGTCTTGAAAAAAATGAAAAAGATGAAAGAAGGGACAACAAATACAAAGACAGAAAGGATGACCGAGACTTTAGGAAATATAAGGACTACAAAGACAAAGGTAAGAAATCTTGTTATATTGCTGAAGAAACTTCTAACTGTGCATGTGTATTTGGGTACCTAATGAAAAAGACACAAACACTCAATAAGTCATTGCATTAGCTTGAAAGGTTAGGTAAAACATGTAAAACCCACTAATATCGACCTATTGCCTGCTAACTAGGAGGAGTGTAATTAGTAACATATCAGCTCTCAGAATATGCTACAAATCAGTGATGAATACAACCTAGCATGAAGGATTTTAGATTAAAACAAGCTAAAAAGATGAAAAACAAGCATTCTAGCTCTAAGCATGTGAATATTTAACAATGAAAAAGCATGGAATAAGAAGTGCAATATGATTCTAAGGGTAATCCAACAGCATAACAATGTATTTTTGATCTAATGTGAAGGCTTATTTACTCTCAAAAATGGCTTCTATTTATAGAAGAATGAGAGAGAGAGAGAGGGGGGACAAGGTGAATTAATGAGTGAAGGGGCTCATTAATGAAGGTGTAAGAGCCATTAATGCCCAAGGCATTAATAAGGCATGG
>MU224300.1:483710-500302 GCA_018584345.1 Thuja plicata
ATTTAAACAATTTAATTGTTTTTTAATAATTAGGGGACTATAGCCATTTTAATTAAATTAAATAGGCTAGGAGAATGGGTTACTTGCAAGTGGGTATTTGATTTTGGGATTTATTTAATTCCTTTATAATTAAATACCATAGCCATATTTGATTTTGGTTTGATTTAATTGATCGAAATTGATTTGAATTACATGGCTATAATAGTTAATATAAATCAGTGATAAAAATCACCTAGGACACTAAATTGATTTAAAGAATTATGCCAAGCAGTAACAGGGTTGTTTGGACATAATCAAGGGTATGATCACACTTAGGGCAAATAGGGTCCATAGTTGGAACAGAAAAAATTTAGTGGTTACACTTAGCAAGTTTGATTGGCGGTATTCTTATACCAGATAGAGGACATGATGGGTTCTGCATAGGATGGGTGGATATGTTAGAGCAAATGGTTGTGCAGAGATAGAGATTTGCATGGGGGAGTTGTATCTTAGCTCATATGTACCATGAGATGCATGAGATTGTGTACCATTATACCAGTAGTATGACTGTGGGTATCTTGATTCTTCAAATCTGGGCCTGGGAGCACATCCCTATTACACGGCTGATTGTAGATAGACAGAGAGCACCTGAGCAGGCCTATGTGTATATGTATGTAGGTCTTCTTCAGCAGCCCCATCTGGGCAAAGTTGAGTACTGGTGCTGACTTTTTGATGATATGATAGAATTCATTTGGCGGCCATATTTAGATTGTGAGGAGTGGACCTCGGATGCTTGACAGGCTCCATATTTATTTCAGAGCAGATACCTCATCGGGAGGATGAGATACATTGTAGAGAGATTTATACATACCCGAGTCATGAGAAAGTATGGCCGAGTTCAGGGCAGGACACAAGACATTACCATATATGCCCAGATCTGAGATGAGGCATGGTTATGGGGAGCCCAGTTGGTATATGAGACCATTCATTAGGAGATCAGAGACATGGTCGGTGTAGATTTGGATCTCCACCTAGATGTTGCAAATGCAAGGTGCTCAGATGGGTACATAGCACAGATGCTCCAGCATCCATTTCCTCATTTCACAGTTCCTAAGGAGATTATTCCTCACATAGATGAGCCATTAGATTATGATCCAGAGGACCGTCATGTCAGAGGGAGAGGATGAGCTCAGAGGGATAGGGGCACCGACAGACATGGAGGCAGGGACGGTGGTAGGGATGGAGGTAGAGATGACAGGCATCCTCCTCTAGATAAGGGGGATGGTGGTGGAGATGATAGGGGTGGTCGTGCCATGGGCAGCCATGCAGATGTTGCTAGTGGGAGTGGAGAGGGTCAGCGCACCCGATTTAGATTTGTGGCTCCGAGGATAGATCCAGGTCCATTACTCACAGGAGATCAATAGAGGTAGCAATAACAGAGATATCCTGAAAAAGGATAGGATAGATCACAGTATAGGCCTTCTGTATAGGATTTAGGTAGGGGATCTGGCAGAGATGGTGATGCTTTGTCGCAGTGTGAGCAGGAGAGAGAGTAGTTGAGGGCATAGATCAAAGATCTAGAGGCGAGAGCCACAATAGAAAAGTCTAGGATTGCCATATCAGATGCCTTGCTTGTAGATAGGGATAGGCAAATGGAGATACTTTGAGCAGAGAGAGACATACAGGCCCGCACAGCCATAGATCAGGGACAGAGGGCCACATACTACTATTCTCTTTATCATGCGGCAGTGCTGGAGGGGCAGAGAGCGATGTCATTTTCACGGTTGGCCTAGCAGTTAGAGGGGGCCATGCCTCCTCCACCTCCATTTGTACCTCCTCCTCCTCCTCCAGATAAGGGAGAGGGGGGAAGCCAAATCTGAGATAGTTTGTCTCTTTTTGTATATCTGAATTTATATTATATAGCTGAATCCTGCTGAGATCCTCTTTTTGTACATGACACATACACACACACACACAAATATATATATATATATATATATCTGATTCATTCTAACTCCTTGATGTACTGATACTCTTCATGCCATATTTTGTTTGATTTGTACCATGTTCAGACACACATATATGTAGCTTCTAATCCTGATATGTCTTATGATTGTCTCTTTGCTTTGATAGAGTTATTTGCACATGTGATGATATCTTGGTCTCTTGACGAGGTAGATTTAGATGATGACATCATTTTATGTATGTGTTGAGTTATTACTGATATAAATATGTTTCAAATGATATTATGTGAATATGAAAATGTATGTTTTTGAGTTTTTTGTATGCAATGTAGAATGTATGGATGCACTTTAGGATGTAAAAGTAAAAATGCAATACATGGAGGCTTTGTTTTTGTATTTTCCTGTGGTTTCTTTTTATGAAATGAAAAATGTATGCTATGGATGTGCAATAATATATATATCAGTAATATGGATGAATGTAATTAACTTGGTTTTTAGAAGAAGAAAGATAGAAATCACTTTTGAGCACAAAATCCCAAATGTTTATATTTCCTTCAAAATGCATCATGCAACCTCTAAATGCAGCTATAGGCAAACTCTTAGGACTTGTCACTGATTAGCAAATATTGCAACATTTTTATCATCATTGGGCACTTTTTGGAATGGATACCACCTGATAGTACAACTATCACTAATACCCACTGATATTATGAAAGTACAAATACTATGTTTATTGGAATGTCAAAAATAGACTTAGGCATCAAGGCATAGAAGCCAGGATAACAAAATAGTCACTTTCCTTTTAATATACTAGATTCTGTGTAAGGCAAGATATTGGACCCATAATGACCTTGAAAATTCATATCGTTGGGTACATTATGCTTCGTATACCTTAGTGAGAATCTGAATTAAAAAATAGACAAGGAAATTGTTCCAACCTAACCATAGTTTACACATAACAAAGATCGAGATATATGCGGCTATCCACTCATAGTGGTAGCTCTGACCATAAACATCCAAGTTAGGTGAAATTTATAGGTTCATTTGGAACAACCACCATACACAGAAAACCAAGAAAATGTTATGCCCCCTATCCTTGCGACTCTTTGTCTTTGCACAGATGTCATGGAGTAACTCGAAAGACGTAACAATCATCAATTGTGAATCATTCAAACAAAATTTATAACTGCTTAGATGCTCCTATTTGAATCATCATCAAAACATAAAAGAGTTATAATCAAACCAAGATCAAACTGTGTTTAAGTAGTATTGATTCATCTTGCAAGCACAATATAGATTTATCAATCAAAAAGTTAGATTTTAAGCAATATGGCATCCATTTACCTGTATATAATCTTGTCATTGTTCGGAATCCAATGTAGGTCTTAGGAACACTGTTCATGTTAGTGCAATGTTTGTGTCATCCTTGTTTCGTAAAAGTGATAGTGGGAGAAAAAGTATCAGAGATTAGCGTATCACAAGACAAACCATCTATGATGACCTAGCCGATGCAACCTATCAGACTGAAAAAGATTCCCCCAATGCAGAATGACTTGATCCCTAGAACCAAAAAGATAGAAAAATCCCAAGCAAGGATAAGATAGTTGTTTAGGAAATGAAGTCAGCGTTTTAGCATAGGTGTAATCATGAAGGCCTAGTATTAGTAGTGTATTGATAGATGGAGCATTGAACACAAGTGATGCCTGATTGCCAGGTTTTCACCACTTGGCAAGATCTTTTCTTTCTTTTTACTACCAAGATGCCTGTTTAACCAGGTTGTCATCAAGGCACTTTTCTTTTTTTTCAATATTTTTGCTATTTTTGCTTTTTGAATGTTTTTGTAGTATCAAGGCGCCTGTTTACCAGGTTTTCACTAAGGATACTCTTTCTTCAGGAATTTTTTCATTATTTTTGGATTTCTTCAGGATCAATTTTTTGAATGTTTTTGGTATTTTCTGAGAACTATTTCACTATACAGGCTCTACTAGTCGAACATCAAGCGTAAAACCGCTCCAAATGTAGAGTATTGATAGGATCTAGAAGAACGTCTCCCTCAAGTGTAGCTAGTTGATAAGCTCCAGTCCCAAAAGTAGCAGTGATAACATAAGGTCCTAGCCAGTTAGGTTCAAATTTTCCCTTCTATTCTCTATTGGGTTGGTTCTTAGGATTCTCTTTTAAGACGAGATCTCCCACTTCAAATTTGTGTGGCTTGACCTTCTTGTTGTACCCTTTGGACATGCGTGCTTGGTATACCTTCAAATGGTCATATGCCTATTGTCTGCACTCATCTAGTAGGTCCAAAGAATTCACCCTATCAATGTGGTACTGCTCATCAATAACAATAACTTGTAAAGATATCTGCAAAGATGGGATTTCAACCTCAATAGGTAGTACTGCCTCAGTGCCATAGACTAGGGAAAATGGTGTGGCTCCTGTTGGTGTTCTTATGCTTGTTCTGTAGGCCCATAGTTCCAGATTTAGTTGTAGATGCCAATCTCTACCAGACTTACTTACAGTTCCATGTAGGATTTTCAGAATATTTTTATTGGATACCTCAATCTGCCCATTACCTTGAGGGTAATAGATTGAGGAGCAATGTTGAGTGATATGGAACTATTCACAAAGGTCATCAATGTCTTGATTTTTAAATTGGCACCCATTGTCTATTACAATTGCAGAGGGTATCCCATATCTACAAATAATGTAGTTTGGAATGAACATAGCCACCTTTTTTCCAGTGGCTTTGATTAGCGGCATGACCTCGATCTACTTTTTGAAATACTCAGTGGTCGTAATGATGAATTCATGTCCATTTGAAGAATTGGGATATATTTGTCCAACCAAGTCAAAGGCCCATTGCTGAAATGACGAATGTGTAATGAAAGGTATAAGTTCTCTAGTAGGAGCATGGATAAGATTTCCATGTGTCTGGCATTTATGACACGTTTTTGAGAATTGAATAGCATCTTTTTCCATGGTAGGCTAGTAATAGCAACCTCTGAGTAGTTTCTTAGCTAATAAAAACCGTTCAAGTGTGATCCACATACACCTTCGTGGACTTATTTTAGTGTGAGATTGGACTCTTCAAGTTCTAAACACCTAATAAGTGTACCATCAAGACCTCATCGATATAAGTTATTAGTTATGAGGACATAACACGATGTTGTCCTAATTAGGGCTCTTTTCTCATTTCTAGATAGATCATTAGGGATGGTCTGGTCAATGAGATAGGCAATGACATTGGCATACCGAGATTGGTTTGGGGTTTTTAAAGCACAGATTACTTGGTATTTAGGGCTATCAAAGGCTGGATAGGATAATTCTTCCACCAAGAAGTCATAGAGGAATTGATGTTCTTCCAATTGTAACATGGATGCCAATGTAGCCATGACATATGTAGCCTTATTTTGTTTCCTGGGTACTTGCTGGAATGTGATGAAGACAAAATATTTCTTTAGGTCATCAACCAATTGCTTGTAAGGTGTCAACTTTTCATCTTTTATCTGGTAGTCTCCATTAACTTGATTAATAATGAGTTGAGAGTAACCAGACACATTTAACTCTACAATCTTCCATTGCATGACAATATTGAGTCCATTTACCAATGCTTCATATTCAAAAATGTTGTTTGTGCATGGAAACATTAGTTTGTAGGACTTTAGTATCTTGTAACCTTGAGGAGTTATGAAAAACACCCCTACTCTAGAGCCTTGATGTGTGAAAGAACCATCAAAATACATCTTCCATGAATACTCAGTTAGATGCATGATTGTCTCATTAGGGAATTCAATCTGCAAAGGTTCAGTATCTTGAAGTGGTGAATCAGCTAGTTGGTCAGCGAGGACTTGTCCTTTAATAGCTCTCCTATCCACATACTCAATGTCAAATTCACTTAGAATGAGAACCCATTTTTCTAGTCATCTTGTTAATGTTATTTTTCTCAAAAGGTACTTCAGAGGATCAATCTTAGCAATGAGCCTTACTGTATGTGAGAGCATGTAGTGTCTCAATTTTTGTGATGCGAAGATGACTGCTAAGCATGCTTTTTCAATAATGTTGTAATTGAGCTCATAGGAGACTAGTGTTCTATTGATGTAGTAGATAGCTCTTTCTTTCTTTGTTTCATCCTCTTGTGCTAATAATACTCCTAATGATGTAGTTGTAGCTGAAATGTATAGGAGTAATGGCTTCCCATGAATAGGTGCCATAAGAATAGGAGGAGTAGCCAGGTATCCTTTCAATTCTATGAAGTTGGCTTCACAGTGTTCATCCCATTTGAAAGTGACCCCTTTATGTAGTAACTTTGTAAAGGGTTGTGCCATGTCGGCAAGTTGTGGCATGAACCTTCTGATCGATTGAAGTCTCCCTTGTAATGTACTCATTTGATTGATGTTGCATGGAGGAGTCATCTCTACAATATATTTCACCTTTGTTGGATCTACCTCAATTCCCTTTGCTGAAAATATAAACCCTAAGAGTTTTCCTGATTGGATGCCAAAGGCACACTTCTTTGGATTGAGCCTGAGTTGGAATTGCTCCATTCGATCCAAGATCTTTCTTAGGTCATCAATGTGAGTGTTTTTCTTTGGATTCAGCCAAGGTATCATCTACGTAATCCTCCATGTTTTTATGCATCATGTCATGGAATATAGTAGTCATCGCTCATTGATATGTTGCAACTGTATTCTTTAGCCGAAATGGCATGACATTCCAGCAAAAGGTGCCCCATGCGCATGTGAATGTAATTTTCTCTTGATCCTCGGGGGCAATTTTGATTTGATTATAGCTCGACAATCCATCCCTTAATGAATACATCTGGTAGCCTGTTGTGAGGTCTATGATCATGTTAATGTTAGGTAGTGGGAAGTCATCTTTCAGACATGATTTTTTTAAGTCTCTGAAGTTTGTACAGATCCTAATAGATTTATCAGATTTAGACATGAGAACCACATTGGAGATCCATCCTGTGTAGGCAATGACTCTGATAAATTTAGCTTTCAACAATTTCTCTAGTTCTTCTTTTACCAGTAATGCAACATGAGGATGCATCTTTCTAATATTTTGTTTCACGGGCTTGATCCTGGGAGCTATAGACAAGTGGTGCATGATTAGATTAGGATCTAGTCTAGGCATATATGTATAAGACCATGCGAAGTTGATTTTCTTTTCCCTCAGGAACTCTGTGAACTGTGTCTTCTCTTCTTTTGACAAAGATTGTGCAAGGTGTACTACTTGAGGATCTTCAATGGTGCCCAAAATTACTGGCTTTGTTGGTTCAATCAGCACTGAAGACCTTTCTTAAAAGTGTTCGGGGAGGATATCAAGAATCCCATCTTTTGGTGCCTCTAAGAGGTTTTCACCATTAGATGCATCTTTTATTTTTACTATTTTAGGATCTGACAGTGTCACAAAGTGTTTTTCACCGTCAGTCCCCTTTTTCTTTTTCTTTTTCAGTTTTTGACTGAGAAACCTGATATCCTCCTGTGACATGTTCTCGCTCCTTGCATTGGTGGAAGAAGGGTAAGGTTCACAAGCATTGAGATAGAAAGCTAGGGTATAGTCATTGGGAAAGTTGAGGATAGGCATAGGATCTGTGTTAGTCCAATCAATGAGGTCTGGGTGTATCAAAAACAAGGAATCAGACACTGGGAAGGACAACATCGTGTTAGCATCAAGACCATTAACTGACATGACATGCCCTGTAAAGTTAGTTTCTTCAATGTTTAGATCAATAAGAGTTAGATCGTCATAAAAAGGGTCATTGTTAGTCATATGTGGACCAAACTCTAGTGACTCTTCAGTAGAACTCTCATCATCATCTCTCTGAAAAAGGAGGCTTCTTGCTTGTAGCCTCTAAAATTCTTCTAGACTTATGAGAACACCAATCTCTTCATCAATGATTAGTGGAAGGAAATCTTCTTCTGGTTTAGGATTATCAGCGTCGTTGGGAGTAGTGTTAGACTGTTCATGAGGAGCTGCAAACATGTGAATTGTATCTATTCCAATATCTTCAGTGGAAATAGATAGCTCATCCCATTCCTAATCATGAGAGTCAGTGACCTCATCATCAGATTTGTTTAAGTATTCAGCAATGGTTATTTGATGTACTTGGTTAGCTACCTATGGATCAAAGTGTGGTAGATCAAGGACACGTGAAACCATGACAAATTTCCCCCAGTTAGGATGTAAATCCTATTGTCAGGGTGTGCTTTCTGTAGTTGTTTCTATCAAGGGTATTTCTGAATCATTTGTTGTTGAGTCTCCTACCTCTTGAATGGGAGGTTGTAATAAAAAAGGCATGTGAAGATCTTGTGGTACCTCAAAGTTGGGTACATAGCACTCTCCTTGATAGTTGGGATTCTCTATGCCAACATGTAATAACCTTTCATAGGACCACTGCTCTAGTTCATCTATTTCGTCGCTTCCTTTGTCTGAGGTTGGACTGTCTTTTGAAGTAGGTTTAGCAGTTTTAGTATTAAAACCCAGTCATGTTTTGTCTCTGGTATTCTGGAACTCCGTGGGTATATACTCAATAAGCCCCCATCCTATGTCATTTAGAGGTCCCTTTCCTTTGTATGCCATCCATTTGAGGAAATCATATCCCTTTCCATACCGTTCTGGGGATATCTCTATATGTTTGACCTCAGCTTCCACCGGTTCTCCTTTGTAAAGCCAATCCAAGACTGCCTGTTCTTCTGTGTTATCTAAAGAAGATGTGGATGCCTTTACCATGCCAGTTGCTTTGTGTACTTCTGGCTCCTTGGATTTTGTAGGTGTGAATGTCAAGGAAGGTTTTCCGTAGGATCTTGGTGATACTAGAAGTTTTGTCAATGATGGAGTCAGGTCCAACTTGTATTATCCCATACCAATCTCTTCAAGTTTTAAGGTTTTACCAAAACTCTTCATAACCATGTCCTTGGTAGTTTTAGGTGCAATCACATCCATAGCCTCTTTGTTATGCGGGATCATACTACCTGCTTTGATATTGTTACAAGTATAGTTAGCATCTACAAGAATCGTGACTTCCACCCCATTATGTGGGAAATTTATACACTGATGGTAAGTGGATGGCACAGCTTGCATTTCATGAATCCATGGTCTTCCCAATAGTATATTGTAGGCTAGAGGTAGATCCAGAACTTGACATACGACATTCCTCTCAATTGGTTTGACTCTGATAAGCAGAACAATAAGTCCTCTAGAGGATCTTTCTTCCTCATCATAAGCTTTGATAGTTATTTTGCTTCTAGAGTCAATTGTTTGTTCTAAGAGACCTAGTTTCTTAATTAGATTAAGTGTACAGATATTCAATCCTGTACCTCCATCTATCAACACGCATCTAACATAGGATTTATGAATGAGGACTTTGATATGGAGGGGTTGATTATGTGGATGTGTCAATGACTTATCATCCTCTTCAGAAAAGGAGAGGTAATGTGGCACTGAGATGTGATTGACCATCGCTTGGAATTTGTCTATATCAATATCCTTTGGGACGTTAGTAGCATGTAGAGCTTGTTCTAGGATTTCCCTATGTACTGTGGATATCTTGAGTAACTCAAATATGGAAATTTTGGCAGAGGTTCGTTGCAATTGATCTACCAAGTCATACTTTGCTCTAGGAATAGTAACCATGTGTTTTGTTGTTGGTTTAGGGAAAGTAATGATAGGAACCTTGGATGTTGATGCTGGTTTTGGGGGTCCTTTGATCGTGACCTACGCCTGGCTCCATGTTACTGCACTTGAGTGGAATGAAACACCTTTGATTGTGACCACATTGAGTGATTCAGTCTTAATGTCTAGCATATTGATCACATTGTCATTATTGGAATAGGTGTAGTTCACTTCATTACTCTTCCCTTTAGATGTTTCTCCTTTGTTGTAATTAGGAAATGGTTTATTGAATGTTGTATGATCCTCATTGGTAGTGTGTCCATCCATGTTGATCTTACCGCCTTCAATGAGGTCTTGAATGACATGTTTAAGTTTAAGGCAATTATTAGTTTTGTGTCCCTTGTTTTTGTGGAAGACACAATAGGAATTATCATCCCACCACCTTGGTTTGACCGTTGGTTCCCAAGGTTTTGAATCAAGAATTGTGAGAAGCTTGTTATCCAATAGAGTCTTCAAAAAGGTCTTGAGAGGTTCTCCCAAAGGAGTAAATGTTCTCTGAGGTTTTGAAGTCCATGACCATCCTTTACCGTTATCATTGTTTTTTTTGGGTATGGGGGTCGTGACCTTGGTGTCTTTTCTTTCCTGCATGCTATTAGTCAGATTGAACACCTCAAGTTTAGGGTTAATGTTAGAGGTGTCAACTACTTGGTCATTGACAACATTCTTGTTTTTCTTCCACTATTTAGGCTTGGAGTTGGAGTTGTTGGTTTTGTTTTCATTTTGAAGGGTGATCTCCCCCCCTTTTGACCATGACTTCCTTGATACAAAGGGCATTCTTAATAATTCTATCAAAGCTTGGTGAGTCTTGCATTTTTAATGCATAGTTCAATTCAGGCACCAGGTTATTAACGAAGATTTCCATCTTCTCAGATTCAGGAATGGCCCTTGAATATTGTGCAAAGATCTTCCTCCATCTTTGTAGGAAGTGTGTAAATTATTCACCAATCTTTTGTTTGGTATTACATAGATCCATCATGGTCACATCATGTAGTATGTTATAGGAGTAACACTGGATAAAGCGTTGAATTAGCTCCTCAAATTTTTTGACCTTAGGGTTTAGCTTTGAGAACCACTCCATGGAATTACCTCCTAGACTTCCCAGAAATAGTCGCATGAGGTATGTAGGTTCATGCATGTATCCTATGCCTAGGGCACAAAATTCCCTTACATGATCGTGTGGGTTAGTTTCTCCTGTGTACTTTTCATACTTCGGTCTTTCCGTATTAGGAGGAAATGGGATCATAGTAATACTCTTATCAAAGGGGAATGGACAAATGGAGTCCAAAGAGTATGGTGATTTTGGTTTAGCTTTCTCTTGTTTGAGATTTGTAAGCTCTGTTTGCATCAATGTTAGCAGTTTGGAAAGAATAGATATAGGAGTTGGTAACTCCTTTTCTTTGAGTTGTTCCACATCGTAATCCTTAGGTAATTTGAGACCAGATGCTAGATGGAGGAAGTATTTCTCTTTATCCTCATCAATCATATTTTCCATTATTTTATGGAACCTCTTGCTCTGTTTGAGTTTTTCATTTTCTTCTTCAATGATTTCGTTCTCACTGTCGAACTCAAATAAAGGACGGTCAAACGTGGGTTCTTCTTCCTCATCAGTATCTTTGGGCTTTTGGTGTTTGCCATTATTATATTCCTCAAAAGCCTCACTCCATCTACGAGTGTCGTTATCCATTTGTGGAGAGTCTAGATCGAGTAGGGAACTACGAGATGTTTCCCCTTGAAAGTGTGGTGTTTTAGGAGGCACTTTCTATTCTTTAGATGTGTACTTGTTGTGTCTTGTGTTAACCATGAAGTTGTGTCTCAACTTTCATCGACATTTCCCAAGAGTGTCAGACAGAGTCTCAAATCATTCAAGTGAGTGTGTTTGGGTGGAAGTATCGTTCAAGTTTTGGTGGAAGTAAATGATTCTAGCGTCAGAGGGTTAGAATGCCCTGATAGTGACCTAGGAATCAAGTGTTTGTAAGAAGTGGATAGACCACACATATTGCAACAGATTACAAGAAACTGATAGGACATGTAAGGGGGATGTCTAAAAAAGTGTTTTGATTTAATGATAGGGAGACCATAAAAGACAACAGGGAAAGACTAAAGAGCCAAAAGAGTATCCAAATCAACTGAGACTTTCTAAGAAACTATCTTGCAAGTGCCCACTATCCTAGATGCGAGCTCCCAGATGCAATCCTAGAAATACTGGATGCGAGCTACTGATGACCCTAGATGCGAGTTTAAATACTAGATGTGACTATGTGTTGACTAGATGTGATCTAGGATACCAGATGTGAGCCTAAATACTGCATGCAATTTGGGAAATCCAGGATTAGATTTTATGGTGTCTCTATCAGTTTTAATCAGATTTGAAAAGTTCATTTTGAAAGTGCGTGAAGCTCGTCTGATTGTAGTTTTTACGTTCTGAGATTTGTTGGTGAATGAAAAAAACATGTGTCTAAAGGTTTGAATATTGTTGCTTGTTTTCAAGGAGTTTATCTTTTTAATGATTTTTCAAACATGTCAAGTAGATTTGCATTGTTAGGAGGGTGAAATAGACACACATCTTTTTCCTATTTTCTATGTGGAGGATGAAAATCTTTGCTCGTTGACTTAGGCACACACTCAAATGCTAATCAAAATATATCCATCACCAAGCATGCAATGGCTCCAGTCATGATGCTGTATTAGCCAACTCCAAACGTAAGTGAGGGCACGATATGATGAGTGTCTTGGGGTAATTACTTTTTGACTTGCACAAAGATTATCACCCTTTTGGGGGTGAATCAGGAATTCTTTTAGTTGAAATGTTGTCTATTATTGGGCAATCTGTTTGAAACCGTCCCCCATAGAATTGCACAAGGCAAAATTGAGGCGTATAGCCCTATGAGTACTTAAGTATATGTAGTCTCACAAGCAAGATTCAAGTGGCTCCGCTCTACACATACCCAAGCATGTTCAAGGAATGATGTCGAAATTCCATGAAAGAAATTGGCTCCATCTTTCGAGGCTTTAGCCTACGAAGAAGAAATTATTTATAGTGAGTTGGAAGGGTTGGCGTAAAACCTGTCCTCACTTAGGTCGTTCTTAGGAGATTTTTTTCCTCAACCGGCAGGCCCTCTACTATTAAATATGTATACAAAGGATTGGCAAGCGTAGGATGTCTAGATTTCTTATTCTTCTGAGGAAGAAGAGCATACTCTCCTAATCCATGTCATTTTCTCCTAAAATAGATTCAAACAAAAATTCATTCCCTCAAGCAATGTTGTGCTCGATTTAAAGTGTTCCTATTTAATGGAAAACATAATGCTTTGAAGGGAAAGTTTTCTTTTTCAATTAATCCACAATCTTTAAATGAGTAGCTTGTTCAATTTCTTATCCAAAATTAGATGATGAAACTTGTTCAATTTTCCCACAATATTAAGTGCTTTGATTGGTTTAATTACTGATTCCAAGAGTAATTATACGATGAGATTTTGCTTGTTCAGTTATCTCCAAATTCTTTTCAACCCATAAACTGAGGTGTGAGTTTCTGATTTTCCTAGAAAGGAAAAGAGCATAGTCCTCTAGTCAACTTAGTGGTAGATTGGAAAATTTTATTAGTATGGAAAGCACATAAATAGAGGTCAAGATGGGGGGCAACAGCTTGAAAAACCAAGTTAGTATCCTTTGCTTCAACTTTCACAAAAAAAACTTCAATAGAAACCCGCAAACAATCGTTAGGCTACAAAAATGTCAACAACACAACTGGTCAAAATGTTATGGTTAGGCAAACAAAGTGTGCAAATTTTCTAACTAGATGCGAGTGTAAAATAATTGGAAGTGATACCTTTTACCAGATGCAACAGTATGTTCACCAGATGCGATCTCAAACAAGAAATGATCTGGTAAATCCCAGATGCGAGTCACATTTCTTGCGGTGAGACAGTGTATCCTAGATGCGATTACTTGTCACTAGAAATGACTCTGGACCTGAAAACTACACAGATAGATTAGTGGAAAATAATTTCAAAATGAGGTCAAATCTCAATTCAAGCCCCACGGTGGGCACCAGAAATGTGTGTGTGATTTGTGTACCTGTTTAAGAAAGACACAACACTTCAATAGATCATTGCATTAGCTAAAAAGGGGTTAGATGAGCATATAAAACCACTAATATCGACCTATTGCTTTCTAACTAAGAAGAGTGAGATTAATAACATAATATCCCTCAGATTATGCTATTATCAGTGACATATATGACTTAGCATGAAAGATTTGAATTAAAACAAGCTATTTAATCATTAAACAATGCATTCTAGCTCTAAAAATGGAGATAATAACAATGCCTAAACATGAACTATGAAATGAAATGTGAGTCTATGTCTATTCTAGCAGCATAACAATGCATTTTCAATATGAGATGAAGGCTTATTTTCTCTAAAAAATGCCTTCTATTTATAGAAGAATGAGGAGAAAGAGGGGGGACAAGGTGCATTAATGAGTTGAAGAAATCATTAATGGCGTGTAAGAGAAATAAATGCCTAAGGCATTCAAAAGGCATGGGAGAGACATGGGCTTAAGGAATCTTCATTAATGAGGCATTAATGAGAGGCTTAAAGAAGCATGGGAAGGGTGTAAGAGGGTGGCTTGAGAAAGTGGACTTGAGGGAAGGAATCTTGAGATTCCTTGACTTCCTCAAGTGGGTGGAGTTGTTAATCATTCCTTAATGGAATGTGACAACATTAGGAGGTGGGTTAGGATAGAATTAGGATTAGAATTAGATTAGCATGGGGGGAATAGGTTGGGATGGGTTAGAACCCAGGGTAGAAGTGGTTGAGCTAGGTTAGGTTGGGGTTTAGAGGAATATAAATGAAATGAATTATTTGACATAATTCATTTAAATATATATGATTTAATTATTTAAGTATTTTATTGCTTTCTAATAATTAACGGGACTATAGCCATTTTAATTAAATTAATTTGGGCTAGGGTAATGGGTTCATTTGCAAGTGAGCAATTGATCTAGGGGTTTATTTAATTCCTTTATAATTAAATACTATAGCCATATATTTGAATTTGATTTGATTTAATTGGTTTGAATTGATTTGAATTATATGGCTGTAATAGTTAATATAATTCAGTGATAAATCACCTAGGACATTAAATTTGATTTAAAATGAATTATGCCAAAGTAAAATTGTCATGACATTGTAAAGACTTTAATTGGAATTTTTTTATTAAAGTGTAACGTGTTGGAAGTGTATTGTGTTACTAAAATAGATAAGGTATAGAAATGGGGGAAGTGATTGATATGTAAATTGTTCTTTGAATTACCTAGATTGTATTGAGTTGAATTGATTAAGTATTGCAATTGTGATTAAGAAGAAGATAAGATGTTCCTTTTTACCCTCAAATGTACAAATGGGAGATCCAAGTTGATCAACCCAAGAGAAGGGTTAATACACAAATGAATCAACTATTTGGAAAGGAGGATGACAAAGGAAATACCTTAAATTATGTTAATTATACGTATAGAAATGATTTATAACAGTAATTGAAGAGATGGGATAAATGCACTAACCTTTAAATATTGTAGATCAAAGAATGTTATTTTCTGAGGTCTGTAGACAATTTCTGGAAAAACTGACAGTTGATACCAAACTGAAACACAAAGACGAACAAAACCCAAAAATCATTTTTCATTCTGATGTCATCTTATGAAAAAAGTCAACCTTGACCCATGAATGTCAACCCTGACCTATATAGATCTGAAAGTGACTTTGTTCACAGATCCCGAAAGTTTGCCGAAAAGGGTATCCAAATATGGGCTCAAATCCACTATTTTGTACCTGTACCTGCAAGAAAAAGGAGATTGTTTTGTTGTGGGGGAGGGGTTTGCCTTAGTCAAACCCCAATTTAGGAATTAACCTTGAAATCAATAAAGTGCAGAATGCTAACATGTAGTAGAATTGGATCTAACAATGAAGCTATGATATTCAATAGATATGTAATTGAAATTTGGATGTATGTAAGAATGTAAATATGAAAGCATGAACTCAATATGAACCATAAACCTCCATGATTGTATGCTTGAAATCAACTTTGAAAAGATGATGAAAGAGTCTTGAAGAGGCACCAAGGATCTTGAAGGAAGATCACACCACCATGATGGCTAGATCTAGGATTTGAATGATGAATCTTGAATGTTTGCACCTAATCCCTTCAAAGGCTTGAAATCTTGAATCCTTGATCTTCAATTGATAACTTGAATGCTTGAAAAGAAGACTTGAACACCTTAAGAGCTTGAGAACAATGGATGCTTGAGCAAAATCTTGATTAGAGGTTTTTTTGCACTTGGAAGACTTAGAGAAAATGAGAGAAAAATGCTTCCTTTTATATGAAAATAGGGCATAATCTTCCAAGGAGGCCTACATAGGATAATTAAATTCTAATTAAACCCATTCCCCTAGGAAAGGACCTATATTAAATATAATTTAGGAATCAATGCTTCAGAACCCGAAACAGCCGACCCGGAAGTGAGAAAACTAAATTCTTGATGAGCCCCGACAGTCGACAAGATTCCAAATTTGAAAGGGGGACCCAGGTTAGGGTCAAGGTTGACCCTGACCCAGGGGGTCAGAACCCCTAGAAAATATGCCAGGTGGGGTAGGAGGTGCTCGGAGAGGCCTAATCAGGGTCCTAAACCAGCACAGAAGCATGAGATGATGCAGAAATAGGATGATGATATGGTAGAGGTCAAAAACATCCCCTAAGGAGGGCTGAACACTCTTAACATGGAAGTGCTTTCATTTTAAGATGATACATTAAGCCCCCACTTTAGCGGGAGTATGGAAATCGAATGTGCTCATGGTAAAGTTTGGAAGAAAAGAATCCCAGTGGATTGCAACGAGATAGAACATCACTAAGTCAGGGATATGAGCCCCCAAACCAAGGATTCTAACTCAACATACATACATAAAGATATGGAAATAAAGA
>MU224300.1:510088-538743 GCA_018584345.1 Thuja plicata
AGGGCACAATCTTCCAAGGAGGCCTACATAGGATAATTAAATTCTAATTAAACCCATGCCCCTAGGAAAGGACCTATATTAAATATAATTTAGGAATCAATGCTTCGGAACCCGAAACAGCTGACCCAAAAGCGAGAAAACTGAATTTTTGATGAGCCCCGATAGCTGACAAGATTCCAGATTTGAAAGGGGGACCCAGGTCAAGGTCGAGGTCAACCCTGACCTAGGTCAGGGTTGAGTTCAACCCTGACCCAAGGGGTCATAACCCCTGGAAAATATGCCAGGTGGGGTAGGAGGTGCCCGGACAGGCCCAATCAGGGTCCTGAACCAACACAGAAGCATGAGATGATGCAGAAACAGGATGATGATATGGTAGAGGTCAAAAACATCCCCTAAGGAGGGCTAAATTCTCTTAACATGGAAGTACTTCCATTTTAATATGATACAAACATAATTGGGGGTATGATCACACTTAGGGAAAATATGGTCTATAGTCAGAACAGACCAAATCCAGGTGGTTACAAGAACAATGTATCAATTTTTAAATCCAAACTTAAAAAACAACTTAAATGAAATTAATGGAGATAATAACACAAAGATAAGACATGCACATGAAATTTTAACATAAGATATGTCCTGAGTGGAAACCCTCTTGGGGAATAAAACCACCCGAAACACCTCACTAGCTTAATCTGGAAATATCTTTTTACAATGTCGCATTGGTTATACAACTATGTCATTGAAAATGTTATCTCACTAATAGTCTTTTTATGCCTCACTATATTTTCATTTCTGTACAACTTTCCATACATACCGAGTCAAAAAATATGATCTTGCATAGTCACTACAACTTAATACCAGACAACATTAAACATAAATGTGACTTTGTGTTGAACAATGTATGATATAAAATTATGAGTTCCTTTAACCTCAATCGGGTATTTCTGATCAGTATATCTGATTGTGCACAAGTAAAAAAATGTATTTCATGAAGATCTAAAATACCCTCTCTGTATATATTTTTAATATCCTTCACTTACATGTGTATATAAGACATCATTAAAATGATTTGCTGAACCGAAATAGATTACAAGAACTAAATACAACTGTCTGATTATGTTGACAAAAAATTATTCCTCAAAAATAAGTATGTTTATATTATGTCTCTTATGTATGTAAATGTGTATCTTATTTTATCATAGTAGTAATGAAAACCTTAACTTAATCAACTATTACTGATCAAACTTTAACAAACCCTTAATGTCTTTGGTTTGAAATTAGTAATTCTATATCTCTTTTACAAATATAGTACTTAATCTTTGTTCTTAAAAATCAGTAAAGTAAATCATAATTATTTTTTTCAAAACCAATAAAGAATATGTCTTATCTCTGCAATGTAATCAAATTTGCATTAACTTCTCAACCTCTATCATTAAGTCTTTGCAACTAAAAAACCTTTTAATCACCCACTTATGAATGAATCAAATCACAAACTACATACTTGGGTTAAGACAACAGAGACCTCGATTAAGAGTGAGAAAATATGTTTTTGAAACAAACTAAGACACAAAAAGGGCTAAAGATAGAGTGCATAATTACTATCAAGCTAGAGTTTATAAATATATGCATTACTTGAAAAGAATATCCTACATGACCAAAAATTCTAAACCCACAAACCCTTGACAAGGGTTTGAACACAATGATGTAAACACAATAAAAATTTATCATAATGTAATTTAACCCTGATTATAAGTGAGTATGAACACAATATCTTAACTGTGGTTGCAACCAAAATGTATAAGATGCATATCGGGTTTAAACAAGAACGAGAGACCTAATAAAGATAAGTATCACAGAATGAGAAGAGAGCCCTTAACCATGATTCAAATCTGAAACCCCAATAAGGATTTATTCAAAATGTATACAAAGAACCAAAAGAATGGTGTCAAATAACCCTTGACATAACCCATACTAGGGTTCAAACTTCAAACAATAATGATAAACATGGAATAAAAACAAAAGAATAAACTAAACTTTGAGTTTTGCATTTACAATCACAAAGACTTAACAAAAAAACTTAAACCAATAAGTAAACTAAGACAAGGAAGGATTCACTTGGCCAAGAACCAATCTAAAAGATTCTTCAAAATCTTGTATACTTTGCCAACATCTCATGTTCACAACATTTCACAATCACTACCAAACTTTTCTACAACTGCCATATATTGCTGACAACATCGAATCACTGGTAACTTCTCAATCATATCATGCCCTAGCTCAGGCAGAGTCTTATCTCTATCGAGATATGTAAAGACTGATTTTTCTAATATAATCCACATAAGCTATACATGCTAAAATTTCTCCTATGTCGATTCCATAGTCATAGTCGGTCAATCGCTAATGACTAATCGACCCAAAAGTTCAAGTAAATCAAGTAATCAAGAACACATAATTTCTATTTTCCATATATTCATTTCGACATTAAAAAAAGATAATACAACCAAGAGAAATCGACCATACTATCGAATTACAATAATTCCATAAAAGAATAAATTACAATGTTCAATATATCAGGATGTCGACCATCTATGTTGAGTACCTTACATCATAATGGAAAGATAAATACAACTACGTCATGTACAAGACCGTAAGGCCATAAAATCAATATCATAAATGACATCGGACAACTGTCCATCTGCATGCGCTGGTCTCCTAAGACATTGAACTCCTATTCAAATACAAATCTTGAGATGAGAGTGTGGTTCAGGAGCTTAATCCACCCAACCATGAAGTGGTTAGTTCTCTGGGGGCTCATCCTGAAATGAAGAGCGCACCAACCCTGCCCAAGAAGTCTATCTCTCGAAACTGATGGATCAGAAGGAATCTGGTGTGTCTATGATTTCTAACTACTTTCCAAAAGTTTCTAAATATATTATATTCATAGATTCAGGAAGATGAAACATAACCATACACATTTAAGCAAAAATGTGTTACCAAGCTTTGGCCAAAGCACTTTTAAGACCATACTTCTATTGGCAGGTAATGCAAAATTAAATTACCCTTTCCTGGGATTCCACATCCTACACCTTCCTTTACATTTTAAAAATGAACATTCTCTTAACAATTATTCAATACAAGAAAACATTCCAGCATAATAAATGAATTTTGATCCTAACCTCCAAAACACTATACTAACATAATTAATGTTTCATGTTTTTATTTCAAATAAAGCTGGTTTTTTAACAATTTCAGAAGATTTAAAAATTATCTCAATAAGATCTAACAAATCTCATACAAGAATAATTGAAAAGGTTTCAAATGTGAGATTATTAATCAAAGAAAAACCAGTCCTTCACATATTCAAATTTTCAAAATTGTTTGATGTTGTTTTTGTTTTCAGTTTGGTTTTATATTCACTAAGAGGAAAATTTCACCTTTTTCTAAGTTCACTGGTTTGTTTCCTAAGTAATGACAGAATTAATAACATAAATATTGGAAAACTAAGGAAAACATTCATGTTCTTTATCTATACGGTCTCAAATTTAGTTGCTATGAATAACAAGGTAAATTCTCTATAATTTGTATGTCATTTCCAGATTTCAACAAAAAGGAAAATTTCTAAATCATTGATAAGATCTATAATTAAATATGAAAATAAATTGAACAGTGATATCTATGTTCTCTGCTAGTTTGTACATTTCTTAATCAGGATAAAAGTAACTCAGCATTTCAAACCAGGTTTGCCTATAATAGTTTCAATTTTATCTAAATTAGAAAGTCTGAGTTTTTCCATTATGTGTGGCTGGAAATAGCAAGCAAATCTACACCTAGTAACACAATTTCCACCATCCCCTAATATGAAAACTCAAATTCTACAAAGGCAAATAGCTACAGACTTAATCTAATGCTTACAGAAAAAAAATAGAGGTTCCCATCTTTTTTCATTAAAACACATCTAAATTTTTACCTAGATCTTTTAACCATCACAGAAATAGATAACATATTATTGCAAGAAATAAAGAGAGCATAAATAAGAAATTAAACAAAAAAAAACCTGGTAATCTTCCTCTGTCTGAGAATTTTCCTCCACCCTGCTACTGTGTTGTGATCTCCTTCCACTCCTCTATTTTCTTCCTTTTTAATTCTCATGCTCCTGCGTTATTTTTCTGTCTCTTTTATGCATTTTTGTTTCCCCCTCAATCTGCAATTTTCCCCCGTATTAAAGTAAACTCTCCACTTTTAAAATAAAAAATGCCCCCCCCACTAAAGCTACCGCTATCTCTCCCTTTAATCCCCTCCCTTATGCGTTGTCTCCCACGCCGCACCAAAATGTATTGATAACTCCAGTTCCGTTAAGTTTTTGTTTCAAAACAAACTACTCCTAAAAATAGCATCAAATCTCTGTTTATTTACTTAATAATTTACTTTTACTCCTCTTTCTTTGTAAATGTTGGAGAAAAAATAGGAAGGGTTATGACATCCTTCCCCCCTTAGGATGCTCATCGTCCACGATGAATCGATCAAATTTACAATTATATCCAAGAAAATAAATAAATTTACAATGACATGATTACAAATCTAAGTTCCATTATTTAAGATAATATATGTGCCCGCATTCAAATTCTACTATAAAATATCAAGATTGAAATTTTACTTATAACATATTCTAATCTATTTTAAGTCTCCACACACACCTTGTATTTACTATTAGAGATAGAGTTAGAAATAAAACTTAGTAATCTATAAAAAGTATAATAATCAATACTAAGTGGTGTGTGAAAACCCATATTTTTCTGATCAACCATTACCGAGAAGGTAAACTTATCCTCCAGAAACACACTCCCGCCTTCAATCCTGTCAATCCATCAAACCACTAGATTGATCATCAGTAGGTTAGTCCATAAATCCAAATCATATTTAAATAACATATATGGAAACTAACATCATATAACCATCCATAATTTATTATATTTTCCATCTAGTCATTGCAATATAAATCAACATTATATAATCCACTACAATATCCAAACATACAATCATATAAATCACCTCAAAACATAACAAGCACAAAAATTGCATGAACCCACATTTATTTCCACAATATCCATAATAATGTCCAGCACATCTAATATAACCACAAAGAATGATGACTTTGGTCAAAAGTATCCAACCAAGTCAACAAAGTCCAAACTGTCACTAAGAGTCCCAAATAAAAACACATAAGAGTATCAATGTCTAAGCATATAACATGAGTACTGAAAATAAGAACATAGGTAAGTCTAATCAAATAACTGTGAAAAAGATCTATGCATGTCATCTGCATCCTCCCAAGTAGCATTGTTAACAAAGAATTGGTCCCACTGGACCTTATATTGCAATACATCATTGTTGCGCACCCTGATGGTACGCTAATCAATGAGGTGAGTAGGATCCACTAGCACCACCCCTGGATCCTGAACCTGCAATGCACGCCAATCTAAGATATGAGATGCATTTGGATGATAGGGTTTCAACAAAGAAACATGAAACACATTATGGATTCTGGCTAGAGCGGGCGGTAGAGAAAGTCTGTAAGTAATGAGGTTGATCACCTCCAAAATATCAAAAGGACCCACATATCTCGGTGCAAGCTTGGAAGCCTTGCTAAAATTAATTGAGCTCTTATGTGGTCTCACATGCAAAAACACTTTTTCCCCTTCCTAGAACTACCTGAAAGTGTGGTTCCTATCTGCATAACTCTTCTAACGATCTTATACTTCTTTCAATCAAGCACGAATCAAAGTCATCTGCTCCTCCATCTCTCTCAACAAATCGGGACCAACAATGATCATGTCCTCTACTCTATCCCAACTGATTCGTGTGGAATTTTTTCCCATATAGTGCCTCAAATGGTGTCATTCCCAATGAAGCATGGTAAGAGTTCTTATAGGCAAACCCTACCAATTGAAGATACTCTTCCCACTTGTATTATTGATCCATGCAATACATCCAAAGTAAATCCTCTACAACCTGATTTAATCTCTCAGTCTTCCCATTAGTATGAGGATGATAGGTTGTACTAAAGTTTAGCCATGTACCCAAGGAAGCATTCAAGGTTTTCCAAAACCTTGATGTCATCCATGTATCTTTGTCAGATATAATGGTCTCTGGTACACCATGCAGTCTAACAATATCGTGAATAAACTTCTTGGCCAAAGCCAAGGATCCATCTTTCAAACTCCCTGGAATGAAATGAGCTACCTTGGTTAGTTTGTTAACTACTACCAAGATTACATCATGCCTACGTTGTGTCATGGGTAAACCTTGGATAAAATCCATACTGATGACTTTTCATTTATATTCTGGCATATCATGAGGATATAAAAGTCCTGTTGGGTGAACATGCTCAGCCTTAACTCGCTGGCATTCCAAACATCGGGATACAAAAGCTATCACATCATGCTTAAGTCCTGGCCAAAAATATAGTGGCCTCATATCGTTAATCATCTTTTTTACCCCTGGATGTCCTGCAAATGAAGTGTAATGCATCTCGTCAAGTACTACCTTCCTCAACCCTACTCGGTCTGGAATATACATCCTATTATGGTATCTCATAATACCATCATCCTCAAAAGAGTATCCATCAAAATGGCGATCTGATGGATCATTGTGCAAGGATGACTTGACCATCTCATAATTATCATCACCTGAGAGCTCCTGCAACACGCGATCCATCAACCGTGTCCTAGAAGTAGAGATAGCTGCAATATGTCTTCTTCTACTAAGAGAATCTACCACTCTATTCTCCTTGCCCTTAATGTACTCAATGAAAAAATCACACTCACTCAGAAACTCCAACCAACGTCTTTGTCTTGCATTGAGATTAGGTTGTGTGAAGATATACCTAAGTCCCATGTGATCCATTTTCAACTCAAACGACTTACCCAAAAGGTAATGTCTCCACATCACTAAAGCATGCACAATTGGTGCCAATTCCAAGTCATGAGGTGCATAGTTAACCTCATACTATTTTAACTTTCGTGACTCATAAGACACTACTTTACCTTCTTGGATGAGTACACCTCCAAGACCTTCCCCTGAAAAATCTGTAATCACTGTGAAATGCTCATTCAAATCTAGTATAATCAAGATAGGAGCGGATGTGAGTTTCTATTTCAACAACTGGAAGGCTTACTCACATACATCAGTCCACTTGTATCTTTTCCCTTTCCTTTGAACGGATGTAATAGGTGCTGCAATCTTGGATAATCCCTCCACAAACTTCCTGTAATAACCTGTGAGTCCCATGAAGCTTCTAACTTCACTCAAATTCTACAAAGATGGTCACTCAAGTATGGCTTTAATCTTTGTCGGATCTACTGCAATTCCATCTGCAGAGATGATGTGACCCAAGTAATGAATCTCCTTCTGATAGAAAGAACTCTTAGATATTTTCCCATGAATCTTCTTATCTCTAAGTCATTGTAAAACTATTTGTAAGTGTTCCTCATGCTCCTCCATGGTCTTGGAGTAAATAAAAATGTCATCAATGAAAATATCAACAAAATTATCTAGAAAATCTCTGAACACACTGCTCATCAAGTTCATAAAAGTTGCAGGTGCATTAGTCAATCCAAAAGGTAAGATGACAAACTCATAATGTCCATACCTTGTCCTAAAAGCTATTTTTAATATGTCCTCTTCTTTGATTCAGAGTTGATGATATCTGAATCTCAAATCAATCTTAGAGAACACAGTTTCTCCCTTCATCTAATTGAATATTTCATCTATTTGTGGAAGTGGATACTTGTTCTTGATAGTCACCTTGTTAAGCATTCTATAATCTATGCATAACCACAAGGTACCATCTTTCTTCTTCGCGAAGATAACTGGATCTCCCCATGGTGACACACTAGGGTGAATGAACCCTTTATCCAAGAGTTCCATAAACTGAGTCTTCAAATCATACATTTTAGTGGTGGTCATACGATAAGGAGCCTTGGATTGAGGCTTGGTTCTAGGCGTTACATCAATAGAGAAGTCAAATTCCCCCTTTGGAGGTACCTCCGGTAAATCCTCTCGAAAAACATCCTGGAAATCCTACAAGATAGGATAATCCTCTAAACTACTGCTAGGTCAAAGGATCTTTTCTCACCCAAAAGTACTGCTAGTATACATGAATCATCAAGACATTCAACTGACTTGTCCTTAAAAATTATTAATGCCTTATGTTCTGTCAACCAATTAATGACCAAAATGACATCATAGGAACCTAATGGGGCTACATAAATATTTACATGCGTCTGAAAGTTTGGAAGTTCTATCTCACTGCAAGCCAAACATTGCTCAACCTTACGCTCTGCCCTATTTCCATATTCTACCATCCATGGTTCAGACATATATCCAGGTTTAACAGATAAACGAGAAACAACTCTAGGATCTATAAAACATTTTGTAGCTCTTGTATCAATCAAAATAGAAACATTTTGGCCAAAGAGCTTACCGGCCAACTGGATTGGGGTAGCCTGAAAATCTTCCCATCTATGATCAACTGCTGCATGAATCTGATGTTGAGTCTGGGGACCCTTCCCATCTCTATGATTTGTATGTTGAGGGCATGAATTGACATAATGGTCACCTCCACAAGTGAAGCAACCACCCACTGGTCCTTTCCTACCCTCAGACTTGTTCCTCATGTTATAATTCCTATTGTTGCCTCTATTCTGATACTAAGCCTCATGGTTTTTGGTATTCCTGCTTGCATTCCCTCTACCTTTACCTCTCATATTCTAAAATTTCTGTCATCTAGAATCCCTAGGTTGATTGTCCTGGAATTTCCTCTTAAATCCTTGAGAGGTGTTAGTTCTCTTATTTCCCTTTACTGAAGATACCTGTTGTAGTTTTTGTTCTTGCCTCAATGCCTTCCTAAAAGAAAAGTCCATAGTTTCAAGCTCATGCATGTCAACTTCAGATCCAGTCTCAGGACGTAACCCAAGAATAAATTTGTGGGTCCTAAACCGCTCATCGTGCTCATACTTTGGTACATACTTAACCAAATGGAAAAACCTCTCATGATACTGGGTAATAGAAAAAACTCCCTGTATTAGATTCTGGAGCTCAACCACTTTCCGATCATAATATAACTGTGGTAACCACTTCTTACAAAATAGTACAAGAAAATCATCCCAAGAGATCTCCCCAGGCTGCATCCTCTTCTCTACCATCTCATTATTCCACCATGTGTCATCTTCCCTAGTCAACTGAAAATCACCCCACATAGCTCTAGATTCGCCAGAAAGATCGTGAACGTGGAAATACTTTTTCATGGATACAATCCATGCCTCATCCTCATCACCAATAGTCTTTCCATTGAAGGTAGGAGGTATGACCTTCTTAAGGTCCTTTCTTAGTTCCTTTGCTATTCTTTCCCTATTATTGGGTACTACTATAGCCCTAAGATTTGCATTACGTTTCAACTGCTCTTCATTCCTCCTATCCTCTTCTTCTTTCCTTTGAGCCTCAAGCCTCTGATCCTCTTGCTATTTACGTTGGGATTCCATTCTCAGATCTTCTTCCCTCTTCCTTCTATCCTCATCACCTGGTCTACCTCTCAAATCCTACTCAAGAATATCCATACGCTCTCCTTGTTGTTGCAAGAGATTACCCTGTTGGGTTAAGAGAGACAAAATCTGATCAAGCCTCTAGTTAGATTCACCATTTTGATCATTGCTAGAACTAGCCTATTTACTATTCCTGGTATCCATGGTGTCATATTATCTCCTGCACCAAGCATAAGTACACAACTTAGCAATAGAAGACCTAGGTCCCAAAGTTTAAACACAACTCTAATACCACATGTAAAGACCAATTTTTCCAATATAAGCCACATACCTATGTCGAATCCATAGTCATAGTTGGTCAACCGCTAATGACTAATCGACCTAAAAGTTCAAGTAAATCAAGTAATCATGAACACATAATTTCTATTTTCCATATATTCATTTCGACATTACAAAAAGATAATACAACCAAGAGAGATCGACCATACTTTCGAATTGCAATAATTCCATAAAATAATAAATTACAATGTTCAAAATATCAGGATGTCGACCATCTATGTCGAGTACCTTACATCATAATGGAAAGATAAATACAACTACATCATATACAAGACCATAAGGCCATAAAATCAATATCATAAATGCCATCGGAAAACTGTCCATCTGCATACTCTGGTCTCCTAAGCCATCAAACTCCTATTCAAATGAAAATATTGAGAGGAGAGTGTGGTTCAGGGGCTTAATCCACCTAACCAAAGAGTGGTTATCTGCCCCGAGGCTCATCCTAAAATGAAGAGCACAACAACCCTGCCCAAGAAGTCTATCTCTTGGCACTGATGGATCGGAAGGAATCTGGTGTGTCTGTGATTTCTAACTACTTTCCACAAGTTTCTAAATAAATTCTATTCACAGATTCAGGAAGATGAAACATAACCATACACATTTAAGCAAACATGTGTTACCAAGGTTTGGCCAAAGCACATTTAAGACCAGACTTCTACTGACAGGTAATGCAAAATTAAATTACCCTTTCCTGGAATTCCACTTCCTACACCTTCCTTTACATTTTAAAAATGAACATTCTCTTAACAGTTATTCAATACAAGAAAACATTCCAGCATAATAAACGAATTTTAATCCTAACCTCCAAAACACTATACAAACAGAATTAATGTTTCAAGTTTTTATTTCAAATAAAGCTGGTTTTTTAACAGTTTCAGAAGATTTAAAAATTCTCTCAATAATATCTAACAGCTCCCATACAAGAATAAATGATAAGGTTTCAAATGTGAGATTATTAATCAAAGAAAAACTAGTCCTTTACTTATTCAAATTTTCAAAATTGTTTGATGATGTTGTTTTTGTTTTCAGTTTGGTTTTATATTCACTAAGAGGAAAATTTCACCTTTTTCTAAGTTCTTTGATTTGTTTCCTAAGTAATTACAGAGTTAATAACATAAATATTGGAAAACTAGGGAAAATATTCATGTTCTTTATCTATACGGTCTCAAATTTAGTTGCTATGAATAATAGGGTAAATTATCTATAATTTGTATGTCGTTTCCAAATTTCAACAAAAAGGAAAATTTCTAAATCATTGATAAGATCTATAATTAAATATGAAAATAAATTGAACAGTGATATCTATGTTCTCTGCTGGTTTGTACATTTCTTAATCAGGATAAAAGTAACTCAACATTTCAAACCAGGTCTGCCTATAATAGTTCCAGTTTTATCTAAATTAGAAAGTCTAGGTTTTTCCATTATGTGTGGCTGGAAATAGCAAGCAAATCTGCACCTAGTAACACAATTTCCACCATCCCCTAATATGAAAACTCAAATTCTACGAGGGCAAATAGCTACATACTTAATCTAATGCTTACAGAAAAAAAAATTGAGGTACCCATCTTTTATCATTAAAACACATCCAAATTTTTACACAGATCTTTTAACCATCACAAAAATAGATAACAGATTATTTGCAAGAAATAGAGAGAGCATAAATAAGAAATTAAACAAAAAAAAAATGGTAATCTTCCTCTGTCTGAGAATTTTCCTCCACCCTGTTGCTGCATTGTGATCTCCTTCCACTCCTCTATTTTCTTCGTTTTTAATTCTCCTACTCCTGCATTATTTTTCTGTCTCTTTTATGCGTTTCTTTTTCCCCCTCAATCTGCAATTTTCTCCCATATTAAAAGAAACTCTCCCCTTTTAAAATAAAAAATTCCCCCCCACTAAAGTTGTCTCTATCTCTCCCTTTAATCCCCTCCCTTATGCGTTGTCTCCCATGCCGCACCAAAATGTATTGATAACTCCAGTTCTGTTAAGTTTTTTTTCAAAACAGACTACTCTTCCTAAAAAAAACATCGACTCTCTGTTTATTTACTTAATAATTCACTTTTACTCCTCTTTCTCTATAAATGTTGGAGCAAAAACATGAAGGGTTATGACAAGATAGGGTTTCAAAATGAAACCCAAGGTTCTTAATAAAATCACATAACACCAAGGTTACAAGTCATGGCCTTACATGCCACAAATTAAGGCATGTTGTTTCACATAAAGATCTTAATTAATGCTCCACTTGTGATTCATACCAACAACACAACCTTAGCACAAAGTGCTAAGTGTTGTGTTTAATCACAACACTTTCAAGCATAGTCGACCCAAAGGCATGCTCTTTCAAAAAAAACATTAAAAAAATACTTTCAATGCCTTAGTCATTTTAGTTACTCTTTGAATGCAACATTGATACAAACTTAATATCACCTTAGATAATGTTCATTAAACCATGGTGCTTTATACATAATATATGCATTTGAAAACTGGTATTAAGACTTTATAGAAGATATCAAAATGAACATTTGAATGATGATTTTTAATGCAAACTAAGATATATCCCTATGAGTATGTTCATACAAAAACTCATATCAATGGAGAACTGAGTGAAGTAATGTTCCCATAGTACTGAAGTTGTGTGTATGTTGAATGCAATGATAATCAAACCTTTCAATCTGAATACACTGGATATGATAAACAACTCTATCAAACTGTAATCGCTGATATTTTAATTGATCAAAATAAGTAATTTGTCCATGATAACCTTAATACAATGTGATTTCATTGAATGATGAATGATGCAATGATATGCACTAAACATGATGCAATATGAAACTGAATTATAACTATAACAATAATTCGAATGCTAAACTGATTGATTCCAAACTGAATGAAAATGCACACTAAATCCAGACTAAGAACATTAAATCCAAACTAGGGTCGTGAAGGATGATGTAAGTGAAATATGTAATATGAACTATAACAATGATGCACAGTGAAATAATATACACTGAATATGAACTCGTAAAGTTATAATCATGAACACTAAATCTGAACTCGTCACTATAGTCATGAACGACAATGATCTACATGTACTTCTTGATACATGTACGTCTTGATCATATCAGTGGCAACATATTCTATTAGTATTTTTTACATCAAGGACAACTAGGAGGAGGAGAAACAAACTATTTCACCACTCCCCATCTCAATCTTGTGGCATGCTCAACACTAATAGATTGTGGTTTGATATTTGATTTCTAATCTTGGGTAATCCCAACAAGAATTATGGGTAGTTGATAATCTCTTGGAACTCATAATGTTGTTAGGGGTAAATTTTTTGGAGTGTTTGGGTTGAATTACTTGAGTTAGATATGCGTGAAAGTCTAAATTTGAAAAGGTATATGAAGGAAATAATAAGCTTCAATATTTAGGGATGACAATGAGCAAGTACCCAACTAAGGATATTGTCAAAAGCTTGATTCTAATAAAGTAACTTGATGAAAATATTTAGTTGGGAGATATGATTTGAGGATAATAATTATTAGGTACTTAAGTAAGAGAAAGTGAAAACCTTAAATACAATGTAAGAATCAATAAAGAATGATTGGTTTGGGGTTTGAGGGGTACACTAGAGTGGTACTTTGGTGAAAAAAAACATCTAAAACTCTAGCATACAAAGTTTATAAGGAAAATAGTTTGGGTTTTAGGGATTGAGAAGAAGTAATACTAAGTACCAAGGTAAGGGAGAGCTTGAAATTACAACACAAGAAAATATTTAAAGTAAATTGTTGGGTTTCAAATATTGAAGATTACATGGAAGTGGTAATTTAGAAAGAAAAAGCGAAAAGTCAAAGAGTCAGACAAATTTTCACAAACTTAGGATTTGGAAAATACAAACCCCACACTTAAAAATTGTTGTTATTTTTTCTACATCCAACGTATTGATAAGAACATAAGGGATGAAAAAGGATCTACTTAGGATTTTTTTTCATAGGTAATATCCACTTAGAATATGTTATACTATTTATAAATGGTGGGTTAATAGAAGGAAAGTTAACAAAATGTTTATATTTTGAGGCATGTGAAATAGGGCTCCAACACCTCCTATAACACTTCTTATTTTTTCCTTTTATATTTTTTATTTTCATGTTCTATGCTAACAAGTAGATGATATATAGACACATGCAGTAGTGCATGTTGGCATGAGTGACTATGAACATGTTATGTGTAGTTCATGTCACTTTCTTGTATTTTATATGCCCTGTGATCAAAGAGCATAGAATCAACATTAGGAATGAAAAAGTATTGAAATCAATGCTTGTAGAGAACTCTTCCATCACCAAACACCACATCTACTTAGAAAATAGTCAAATCTTGATTAAAAAAAGATAAAAATCAAGGAGGCCAAATAAATTATAATCATTCCTCCAATCTCAATTGTGACGATAGATGGAGTTTGATTTTTATTTCCAACCCGTATTAAACTACCTTAACAATTACTCTGCCCCCTTCTTGACCTCTCTCCACCTCTCATTCAGTCCTTGCCCCCATTATCTCCTTCCCTCACTCTTTAATGCTTCCTTTCCAATCTTGGTTATGTTTGTCTTTTGTTGATATATACACAAACACATATATATTATAAGTGTATCCATTCTTATTTTCTTTTATCTTTCTTTTTGTTTGTGTAAAAATATATATTTATCTATTTTTAATAAATTTTCCTTATGTTTTTTATTCTCATGTTCATTAATTCCTTTATTTGGTTTTTTGTTCTTTTTATTTGTGTGGTTATATATATTTATATTATTTTCATAAATTTTCCCTTTGTGTAGTATTCATGTTCATTAAATCCTTTTTAGGTTAATAAGTCTACTATCTTTTTCAATCCCTTTGATACAAGTCACTCTACTTTTCTTGTTTCATATGTATGTATGTATGTATGTATGCAATTATATATGTATGTATATATATAAACACATGTAGTTATAAATTTCACCATGTGTGTATATGTATATCTAATATATACATGTAGTTATGTGGATATGCATTTATATACGTATGTGTAGTTATACACACACACACACACACACACAAAATTACATCTATATATAGATTAGTATTTATTTTTATGATTCTTGTAATTTTGTTAACATATATTTAGTTATACATTGTTTTTTTTGTATGTATTCTCATTTATAGATTTATATAAGTGTGTGTGTTACATATATTTACACATTTATCTATAATTTTACATATATTATAGATATGCAAATAAATGATTGCATGCAACGATCATTTTTTGTACATTTTTAGATTCTAGTATTTTAATTTTGGACTTTATGTGTTATCTTCTTTACTAGATTTTCTTTCCCATTTTTTCTTTCTCTAGTTTTAATTAGTTATTTCATTAATTCCTTTTTCTTATTTTATTCTCTTGTAGACTCTTCATTCCCACATCAACTTTCCATCTTTCTCTATTTAGTTAGTTGTGGTCTACAATTTATGATTTCACATTCTCTTCCCTTGTCTTTATATTCTAATTACGGATCACACACTATGATCTAAAATGTTGATGGTAAAACTATTATGTAGTTACATCCAAAATAACTCAATACATTATAATTCCATTACATTTGTATGTGAATTACCTATGAAAATGTCTTTATATAACTAACCTTACACACATCTATTTGAATTTTTGACAATCATGTCAATAGATAATGATTGGATCCTAGGAACATCAACCATGAAATTTGAATATTCAAAAGTTAAATGAGAAGATGAGATTGCTCGAATAATCCTAACCAACTAAAAAATATATAATTTTAATCATCTTTAAAGTGGACAATTGTTAGAGAGTAAATAAAAAAATTAAATATAGCAAAACAATATACTTAAATGTTAAACCAAATCTTGCACTAAGAATACATAAAAAAATTAAATTATGAATTAAGATCTTACATAAAAAAATATCAACTCAAAATAACATCAAATTCAAATTTAAAATATTAAAATACACACTTATCCACCTTAAAAAAAAGCTGAATTAAACAAATCTCAACTCAAATTTATTTGGAAATAAACTGAATTTATAGATCACTAGGTGTGTAAATTTGTTTAAATAAAAAAGATGTTTAATTTAACATAAAAAAAAGGGATGCATTGCGTCAAGTTCCTACCAATTGTGTGATTGTTTGTATTAGTCTTAAGATAAATTTAATGCTACTAAAAAGAAAACCTAATTTACATTATTTTGCAAAGCGGACCAAGACAACAAAGGCTCGTGGTCTTCTAAATAAATATTAATTTGCTAAAAATACTACTTTTTCCAAGTAGTCTATAGGTTGGGATTTTTTAAGTATACAAATATGAAAAAAATAGAGCATGGATATGACCAAAATATTTTAATGTATTTAAGAATATAATGGAAAAAATGATATGTATGTGGATGAATCAAAATCAACAAAATAATTGCACGTTGTTAAATTGTAGATGAAATAACTTTTAAAGTTAATTATGTTGCCATCATATCATATCTATAATACTATGCGCTTTCATTCAAAAAATTAGGGGATAATTTAACCAAAAAATTTAAAGCATTACAACTTTTAAAAACTATAGCAATAGCACCTTGGTGGGCATGTTAGAATTCAAGAATTGATGAATTCTCACAAGCCCAATAATCACGTACATGCAAATAAGTTGTCACGTACAAGAGAAAATTGTCAAACAAGAAAGTGCATAAACAGTTGGAATGAAGAAATAATTGAGAATTGAATTAATCAAAATGAGTTATTACAATGAGATCAATCCTTAATAAAGGAGATCAATAACTCTTAAGCAAACCTTGAAGGATGCATGCTTAAAATAAAAAAATTATTAAATGCACGCATGTTTAAAATAAAAGGAATTTCTAAATGCAAACTAAAGCTTCCTAAATTTATCTTAAGTGAAAAAATAAAAATAAAAGGTGACTTAATTAATTAATCAATATAATTAAAATTAATTAAGTTAAATAACCTTCTTACTCTAACCCCCCCCCCCCCTCTAAAGTTAAACTTAGGGAGTAGCTAAAAAGCTAAGTGCATGAATGCAACTACATGAAAGAATACAAACTTGGGTCCCGACAACAAGGCTCGATGAGGTACCCATTCACAACCAAATAAATGTAAAGCGGAGAAAAGGAGAAAATCCAATGGGAAAAAACTCTTCTTCAAAAAGAGATGGAAAAAAAGGTGCAAATGCAATGTCGCAAGAGAATCTCTCAAGATCATAAGTACAACCAATCCCCCCAATGAGAGAGGATTGATACTCCAAAGCCCCCCAGAATGATAGAACCCCTGTGTCAATTACCAGACCAATGTGGCTCCAATGCAAAGAAGAGGAAACTCATGAATGTGAGGTGAAACTGGAAGGCTTGGATGATGCTCAAAGGAGAATGCATGAGAATCATGTAATTGAATCTCGAATGAGGGTGGGATAACGAATGTGTTGAATCTGTCATCTGAGAGGAGATGAATGTCCTCTGATATATCCTCAATAACTACACTAGGTGGCTCGATGCATGGAGCTACAATGTCAAGCAAAGTTGAAGAGGAATCTTGTTGAACATATGCAAACTCAACAAGAGGTGGAGGTGTAGAAGTCACAAGACTAGTCTCAAGAACAACACATAAGCTTAAGTGACCTGACTTCACCTCAACGAGCTCTCATGAAGAAAGAGAGAAATTCTCCAATAGTGGAGATGGTGGACCAAATGAGAGAAAGAGTACAAGCGGGAAGAATGGTCAATTGTTCCTATTGCAATAATATTGGGCGTCTCACTGTTTATGATATGCATTGAATGTTGTGTGAACTCAACTATCTTCCTTGTCCCATTGTGAGTAATCTGATAGATAGAGAGAAGGTTAGAGGACAAAGATGGAACACATGGTACATCATTGAATAAACCATCATTAATGTCAATATAACTTTCCCACATACAGTCATAATAGTGTTTTTCCCCATCAAAATGTGTGGGGTTGGAGAAGCCTCAAAAGAAGAGAATAAATCCTTAGAAGATGTCATATGGTGTGAAGCACCTGAATCAATTAGTAATCTAGAAGAGTGTGGACCAACGGATGCACATAATGCATGACCCTTTCCTTTGTCTCATCCTTTTGTCTGGAATGATGGTGAAGAAGAAGACTTGTGAGAAGTAAATGAAGAAGGAATATCAATGTTGCTCTTCATAAGAAGAGCTTTCAAATTTGAAACTTATTTTTCATAGCCATCTATCTTCTTCTCATGGCAATGAGACTCATGTCATGATTGGGATTTTTACAACAAGCACACTTAGGCATTTTTTTCTTTGATTTTCCCCATTAGGAGATAGGCTAGAGGGGTACTGAGAAGTGGAATCCTTCCTAGGCTATGTGGTTTGTGGCTTCTATTTCTGCTACTGCTTCCTTGGAGATGTCTGAGTTACCAATGCTTGGTTCTTTGATCCTAGAAGAACATCCAGCTATGTGAGCTTGGATTTCCCACATGTCAACCAATCGAAGAATACCTCAAAGGTAGGCATGGAAAATCGTGCACCCAAAGCATTCATGGTGGAGTAGAATGTAGAAGAAAATATTTGAAATGAACCTCGAAGCTTAGAGAGAATCAGGTATATACACCCAGTGTTTGTTTTGTTCTTACCACAACCTTGTAACAATGATCTCAATGATTTTAATTTCATCAAGAAATCCTCAATAGTTGGAAAAGAATTAGGTGCCAAAGAGGTCAACTCTACCTCAATCTGAAGTGCCCTAAACTGATTGATGGTGCCAAAAAGATTATGAAACTTGGTCCACATGTCCCGAGGTGTAGTGCAACCCTCGAGGTGAAACAAAAGACTAGCTGAAATGTTCAAGGAAAGCATCCCCATGGCCTCATCCATTATGTTTCGATGTTGCATGACTTCAAACGGGCGAGTCAACTAAGGTTGAAAATCATCCAAACATGACCATAACCCCCTTGACATGAGAAGGTGGGTCATATGTGCCTTCCATGTCTGGTAATTTTATGGAGTAATCCGTTCAATAGAAGAAGGGTCTTTGATGTGAACCAAAGGAAAAATAACCCCCACAATACAAGAACTCAAACCTTAGCACAAATTTGAAAGCTAGAAAGTGCAAAAAAAGAAAAAAAAAGCACTAATGTCTAATCTATGTATACCTTGTGAAAATTCTGATGAAATTGACTGCAGATCTAGAAAGAGCATTGAAACACCTTTCCAATGCGTATTATTTTTTGAAAAACAGAGTCCGAATGAAAAATATATTCCCTTGGGAAGGCAAACAACAACTTCTAATATTGACTAGAGAAAACCCCTACAAAATGGTTTTAAAAAAAATATGCACCATTGCATCGGGCTCAGAATCAGCTTTCCAATGATATCTCATTTGCCCAATTTTGAGTTTGTATGACAAAGTTATGGGCAAAAATCCAACAGTCGCTCTTTTGACAAAAAAAAGGTCAAACTGTGAGAGGTTGACGACTGTCAAATTTTAGTTTGCGACCTACTGATGTTAGAGCTTGCACATACAGACGTACCTTCATGAAAAATAATTATTTAAAAAAAAAAAAAAAGCTTTATTAAAAAGTCAACTTTTACAAAAAAATTATGCATGTAAATACATAATTTTTTTTCGAAAGAAACCTGCACAAAAAAAATTTAAGATAGCGATGACTGGGTTTTGATGTGACAAATCTACCTCGTAAAGCATGCAACCCCAAAAATGTGGTCATATTTTCACATTCACCAAAATTGACAAATTTTATATGGATTTTGGGATTTTGGGCTCTTTGAAGCCAATGGTGACCTATGTTTTGCGCCAAAGTGACCACATTTTTCAGCTACCCCCAAATCCATACTATTCACGAGCCTTTTGGATCTGATTATGAGATCTGAATTGTCCCAGATGCACAAAAAAACTCATTGTAACAAAAATCTCAAAATTGACGAACACGAAGTGTCAAGTCTGGAGCTCTGATACAATGTTAGAATTCAAGAATTGGTGAATTCCCACAAGCCCAATAATCACCTACATGTGAATAACCTATCACATACAAGAGAAAATCCTCAAATAAGAAAGTGTATAAACAATTGGAATGAAGGAATAAATGATAATTGAATTAATCAGAATGATTTGTTACAATAAGATTAATCCTTAATAAAGGAGATCAAAAACCCTAAAGAAATTCCTAAAGAAAACCCTAAAGGATATGTATAAAATAAAGGAATTATTAAATGCATGTATGCATAAAATAAAAAGAATTATTAAATGCAAACTAAAGCTTCCTAAATTTATCTTAAGTGAAAAAAATGACTTAATTAATTAATAAATATGATTAAATTAATTAAGTTAAATAACTTTTTTACTCTAACAATGCAATGGGTATGCAAAAGAGGTGTGGAAGGTCATTTAGGAAAAAAATTGGTCTATTTTTTTTAAGAATGTATGCTACACATAAGGTATATAGGTGTAGAGACACATATAAAGGTAGAGAGGCAAAAATATATGCATAGAGATAGAAAAAAATATGGAGAGATAGAGATAGAGATGAAGATGAGTGAGAAAGGAGGAGAGATACAAACAAAAGAATAATAGAGACAAGTAGAAGGAGAGATAAAGAATGGGAGGTTTAACAAATTTTGTAACTTAGAATTGACTCATTAATAATGCATTTCATTTAGATTTTCATTGCTAAAGTTGAACAACAAAAGAATATTAAAATTTCAATAAGGTTTTACATATTATATCAATATGTCAAGAAGATATAAAGACTTATGAGTACTAAATCTATTAAATAACTTATATACACTCCAATAGAGATAACTTTATCATAAATATAGAAAGAATATATTTCTTCAATCTAAATCTATTATAGGACACATAAACAATATTTACCAACCACTTACTAACAACTTATGCTAAATTATAGGTAGCTTGATTCTCTTAAAGTATAAAGGTTTGAAAAGAGGAAGAATAGTCTTCTAGGTATAATCTCAATTGAATGAAAGTGAAAGTATGCAATGGTAGTTTCCAACTTATTGACTTTCTTATTACATTATCATATATTTAGATATAATTAATAAATAAGCAATACAAAATAGATTGATCCACATTTTCAAACCACATCATCTTATAATATTATTTGAATTAAAAATAATAATTATAATTGATTGATGATAAAATAATATGTATTTATTAATGAATTATAATGACAATATAACCTAAAATATATGTTAAAAAAAAATCTAATAAAAATCTAATTATTTAATATTTAAAAATATTATTCAAATAAATTTAAATATTTGTTACTTATGTATATTTATATAAAATAAATAATTTGACAAAATTAACAAAATAAATTCCCCAAACAAAATTCTAAAAAAAAAAATACAAAAATACTACATGCCAAAAAAAAATTAGTAAAAATAGTTTTCACACCTTATTCTATTCAATAAATAAGTTTCTTTTTAATTTTTAAGTTGTGTTGAGTAGTCACTTTCTTTTCCAACTTGATTTGGATATGTAATTGAAATTTTACCAACCCCTTTAGTTTTGAATTTTAGTGTGGTCCTTTTTTAAATCTACTTATTTATTGTCTTTCATGTGGTGTTATTATAAGGGTTCAAATAAATATGGTGACATAAAAGATTCTTATTTAATAATAAATATAATCAATCAATAATAAATATAAATATGACATATACAATACTGATTATCAAGTCATTAATACAAATTTGATTGGATCAATTATGTACTTTTAAGATATCATTTTTTAAAAATAATAATTAATTTTTGTACTTATGTTTCTAATATAAATCAATAGAAAGACAAATAAATGTTTTTTTTACAATCATTTACAATAAAAAATTAAATATAACAATAAAAATTGTGCTCAAATTTTTTATTTCTTTGTAACAATTGATTGAACTAATTAAAAAGTTGAATTGATTGAGTGTATTAGTATTCTTGCCTTGGAGGAACTAATAATTAGATGACTTTTTGATTCTATGCATTTAATCTTGATTCAAATGTTACTTAAAAGACAAATCATGATTAAAATTTGAAATTATCTTTATCTTTAGTGTTATAATAAATTTAGTTAGTTTCTCTTTCTTTTTTATATAAGGAAAACAAGTGTTGGTATTGTAATTTGCACTATTGTAATAAAAAATGTTAAAATGACATTAAAATTTATAATTATTAAAAACATGTCCACATATTCACTAGAGTCAAATCAGGAGTGAAGAGGGTCCTAAACAAGATAGAGATCATGATAAGTGAACACCAAAATGTGGTGGTCAAGAACAAGAGATGTAAGTTCTACTCGGCATGACATGAGACAATTGCCAAAATATGACACCATCTGATACCACCAAAGGGTAACTTTGTCAAGACAAGGAAAGATAGAACTATAGTGAAATGGAAGACACCTCCAATAGGTAGATTGAAGCATAACTTTAATGGCATAACTTTGATGGGGCAACACGATCAAATCCAAGAAATTTCGGATGTGGTTTTATAATTTGAAACCACAATGGCTATCCACTTTAGCTTGGAGCGATCAAACCTCCTAATGGGACAAATATTGAAGAAATTTTCTGGGCCCTCTATGAAGGCATTAAATGGTGCAGGGAATGCAATTATGGCACCATGGATATTGAAGGAGACTCGTTACTAGTAATTAATGTCATTACAACCGACAAGGTATAGAATTGGAAACTCAAACAATGGGTGACATCCATCAAATTAGAATTGGGCAGAATTAAGGACTATACAATCTAGCACATATACAAAGAGGCCAACGGGGCGGTCGATATCCTTTCTAAGTTGGCAGTTGACTTGACATAAAGTAAGATAACTAATGACATAAAGACGTGGGATGGTGTGAGGGCCATTACAGAATTCAAATTTGGCTTCCCAAGAGGTGTCAGAGGCTTTTTGAATCCTAGTTCATGTCCTTTATGGTAGGCTTTGTGTTGGAGCTTTTCTCCCGAAAATGCCTTTTCTTCTTGGAAAATTGTAAGCCTCTTTGCCATGGGTTTTAGTTTTCCGACTATGGAAATCACTTTGGCTTTTTTTTCCTCACTTTGGCAATTTATCTTATTTTTTTCCATTCATATCCCTATTTTTTCTTGGAAACCCGCAGTTTTTTTTACTATCTTCTTTCATCGTGTTTTCTCAACTTAACCCAAAATATATATAGCACAATTTGTAGCACTTAAAATTGCAAACAATTCTGAAAATTTGAAATTGGGATGGCAGGAAAAATCCATAGCAACAAAGTAATGAAGGTATGGTAATCCGATCTTTGCTTTCCAATTTCATTTTATCAGTGAAGTTTTTCTTATGGGCTAATGCCTTCTTGTGTTTTTCTTCCCTACGTGCCTGTGATTAGAGCCGAAAATTGATTTTTCATGTCAGTAATCGTCCATGGATGTTGGGTTGGATGATATGGTATTTTTTTCCTACTTATATGTGCTTGTTTGTGCAATTTTTGCATCCATGAATTTTATTGTGGTTGGCTATTGTATGTATGTATGGACAATGTTATTTTTTTCAAAGTTTAGACACATTATCAATTTCTCAGTTCAGACCTATAAAACCCTTTTTAAGTGGGATAATTATTCTTTGCACTATGAATGTCGGATGCATTAACACAAAAGTAGTAGACAAATACCCAAGTGTGGAACTTTCAATAGTTTTTCTTTTTGAATATTGAAAGTGTGCTCTATGGAGATGGGTGGGTATAGATTGAAATGAGGTATTTTAAGTCATCATCACAATTACACATCGGAGTTAGAGCAACCCAGATTGAGGCCCTTGCCTAAAACTACCCATAATACTCAATTTAAACCTCAATAATTTTATTTGACCAATTAAACAAAATGCACTGCTCAAGATCTGCACTACTCAGGGGTTTGTGAGTAGAAATGAAATTAAGCTTATTCAATTTACTTATAGATGTTCTTCTTCTATCTAGCTTAGTCACTTTAAAAAAATTAGATGCTCGCAAGTACATGCACTGAAGATTTTGAAATAAGGTTTTGGGTCATAGAATAAGGGTATGACTCATTGGGATATGTGGGTAGGGTTAGAGTGTATTTCGTGAACCCCATATTTCTAGCGACTAAGCCATTTTCCTTTGTATCCTGGACAAAAAAGATGACTTTGACTTTAATGAGACAACATTCTATCAAACTGTTCATGTGTGTTGTCCATGATTATGTATTTTGCAAGCATGTGTATCTTACTGGCAACAAAGCCGCTAGAACATGTTGAATCTGCTATAAATTCCAATTGTTACACATAGTTTCAAGTCATTCTTTTTACACAGATTTAGATTATTTTCCTTGACTGTATCCTACAACATTTTCATTTCACTTCTTCAAACATCGACTCCAAACATGTGGGTACCATGCAATTACATTTTATCATACACTTGTCATGCATCTTTAATATCTCCATATTTGAATGCATGTTGGCTAAGGTGTTCGCAACTGACAATATGATCTTTATTTTATAAATCATTTTATTTCATTAGTCTTAATGGCATCTCTTTGAGGTATTTTTCCAAGCAATTCAGCTCTCGGTCAATGACTCCATCTTTTTACATGTAAAAATTCATATACAACCCGCGATGATAGAGCATGAGATGACACTCTCTCAAATAGTTCATGTGTGTTGTCCATGATTCTATATTTTGCAAGCATGTGTATGTAACTGGCAACAAAGCTGCCAGAACATGTTGAATGCACTAATTCAATTGTTACATATGGTTTTAGACTATTTAGCCATTCTTTTTACACGATTTTAGATTATTTTAGTCATTTTTTGCATTTTTAGATTATTTTAATGCTCTATTTTCTCATTTATTTCATTATTTTTACTGATATTTTTGTTTGCATCTGTGCCACCATTCAAATCTGAAATGTACTTGAAACACGTTGCAATTTGCTAGATATATTTTAAGTTTTAGGTGCTCCAATGTTTTTAGGTGATAAGGGAGAACCCTGTTCCTTTTTTGTTTTCTACATGTGTATCAATTTGGCATGCAATTATGTGCAAGTTATGTGAAGTTGTGAGTGGAATATGTTAAAACATCTGATTTCCATTCTTAGTTGCCCATGATTTTTTTCCTTTTCTTTTTTGAATGCCTGTAATATTTTCTCCTAGATTTCATATATGTAACATCCTTCACTAAAAATTTTCATATTTATTATTATTTTAATGGTCCATAAAGTGATGCAGTGGTATGGTGGTATGGTTCAATTTGTTATGTTTAGTCTTCCCAAAATGATGATCTTCTCCCAATGACTCCAAGTACCCAAATGCTTCTAACTTGTCAATCTGAATTCCACCACTCAACCACTATTCCTGAGGGTCTGAAATGGCTTAACATACTTAACCAAATATGCTCCAATGGTTCTTAAAACCTTACACCAAGTTCTCATTAGAAACTCCACTTCTAGGCCTCCTATTCTAGTAGCCCTCAATACCGAATTTACAGTCAAGATGAATTTTTCTTTTCCCAAAAAAAAATATAGATTTAGATACCCATTATCCTTCTCCACAACATATGTCACAATTAGGTGTGCTTGTTTTGGAAATTGTACCCCAAATAATGTTGTCTCCGCTAGCACAAAACCCTAATTAGGCCTCCATTTTCAAAGAAACTACTAGGAGGACTCAATCCCTAACCCTACAATCTTCAATAGTCTTGATTTATTGCTTAAATCAAAGGATTATGACATTGGTTTGATTCTACGACATGTGCATATGTTGGATCCACCATACCCTCTCGAAAATACACTAAAAACTAGGCCCTTCTAGTTCAGACCATTCCCCTCACTTCCAGAACCCAAACCAAGGTTCTTCACCATGTATTTAACATGGAATTACACTATTTTAAATAAAATTTCCCTCTCCTTAAGGTAGAACTCCCACTACTATACCTTAGCAACCAATTTCATGCATTCTCAACCTTCTTTCCCATTGTGTACATCTTCAACTTAACTTCTTCTGCACATATGATGTTAGAGACATAATATAAAAGTAAAGAGGGACTTATTCCATGAGAAACAGTGAATACATTCAAAGAATGGCCCCTAGCATCATTGTTAAAACTTCAAATTAAAGACAAAATTGTGACCTCTGTCAGAACAGTCACCTATAAGCTTGAAAGTAGTGATTGAAAATAACTTATATCATGTGAATATGCTTTAGTTCAAATTCCTAATACATCCAAATTACCAAAAAATCAAATCACTTGAAAAGAAACAATAAACTTTGAGAAGAATTCAAACTTTCATTGCAATTTACAGTCTTAGTCCGTACAAATCGTACAATGCATTACCACTCTGCCTTCCAAATACATCTTAGGGGTTTTATAGACCTTCCTACCAACTGCCCCATTGGTTTCAAAACTGTTTGAAATCTATTAGAAATCCAAACGACTCTTAAACTCCCTTTCCCTCCTAATGACATTGGACAGTTGGAATTCAAAAATTTGAATTTCCAAACTTTGGTTTATTTCATTTTGACCACTAATACCCTCCAGCCTATTACATATTTTATCTCAGTGGATCATTTATCTTTCCCACAACATTATTGAATTCATATTAAACTATTTAGGCACTATTAGCCCTTATTACACAATTTTGGTCCTAGGATCCTTGTAAGGATCCTTAGGACATTTAATCCTTACATCATGCTTGCTTTTACAAAAAGCCATAATTGGCTTTAGGATGTGCTAATTTACTTCCCTTGACACCTTCTTGTTTTCCTTGACTCCATGGTCCCTCATGTTGTCTTTGCCATGGTTGGGTACTCCTGCACCATAAAGGACCCGTCCTTTGGAATTTAGGGACATCCTCAATGTCCCAGGGACTTCGGGACTTGAGATGTAGATTCCTAATTTTGTCATTCAATATGTACTTTCTAAGTAGGCATAGTGTTTTATGGTTCTAATAATTTTTTTAAAACAAAATGTATTACTGCTTATGTTTGATGTAAGTCTCAAGAGAAATAGATGCATGAAGAGAACACACTTGTCTCGCACAACCAAAGCACAAAATTTGGTATCCACCTACCTCGCAGGGAACTTGAACTGCCTGAAAGTATCATCCCTATAAAGGATTATTGGTATAGGTGTGAGTGGAAAAACCAGGGTTCCGCTCATGTACATGGGTTTCTATGGCTTCCAAATGCATCAAACATGGACATGATCAACTGGAACAACCAATGTGAATTAGATCAGGCTAAGAAATTTGCATTTCCATTATCAGAAGTTAAACTTCCATTATTGGGTTGAGTTTTTATTTATTGATCATATGTGCTATCAGTTACAATTTTTGGAGCACTCAAAACTACAACATTTGAGGGATTTTTCAGAGTTTTATGAAGAGTTGGATCATAAAACTTTCAATTAAATTCCCAAGCTTATCCTTCCTCAAGTTTATACCACATTTTTTATATCATTGTAATAAATACATAGACTTTGATTTCAATTGTTTGGTAACTCTTTTTTAAAATTTATATGACAGATTATTGTCTTTCTTTCACGGCAATGAATGTTATTTTCTGTTCATGATGTATGAGCCTTTGCACTTAGCAAGACTTGATCCTTGGTGGGCTCATTTGGAACCATTCAACTTCACCAGTAAACCAAGGGCCCATTGATTTTTTGAGTGTTCATACATAATAATTTACTATTTCATCATGCATGCACATTTTAACAATAATCTAGATTGTCTTTTATTTCGAGGAGGGTTTATATAGAGGGCACAAATCTAATTGATACCTTTTTAATTAAGAGTTAGAAATTGTGAATATTTATTTGACAATCTCACCCCTAATATTATTTTGAAAAAAATAAACTTTATCAAATGACAAAATTGAGAAATATACCACCATCCTCACCAAATGAATTATAATCTTTTTACTGTTACTTTAAAAATAAACTATATAATTCTTTTCAATTCAAAACATAATATACACATGAATTTCATATTATCTTCCACTATATTAAATATTCATAAATATATTATTTTTGTATGATTTAGTAGAAACGTAAAAAGGGGTTATTCTTCTTTAATATTCAAAGAAAGACCATTCTTGTTTATTATTCAAAGAAAGACATGTTACTCTTGTATAATATTCAAAGTCCATGCTTACTAAGTTTTTATAGATTTTTTATTCATATACATAAACAAGTGTTTACAAATTAGTCAGCACACTTACACTTGAAAATATTTATAACTTTTTTCTTGGACAAGATTCCAATATTAGTGGCTTTATCCTTTATAACTTTATCCTTGCACAAGATTCCACCGTCCAATTTTTAAAGCCGTAGTTTTCTTCTTTCTTTATTTAAAGTATGACCACTTGGATGACCATAATTTTAAAATGACAAGCTTTCTTTCATTCAATTATTGGGCATAATTTACTAGTTGCATGTTTTTAATGTGTGCAACCAAATGCAATAAGAGGGATGTACAGACACTTAATTTTAAAATGTTACAATTTAATAGTGAAATAGAAAATGACATTTAAAACAAGGACGCATAGCGTCTAGTTCCTGCCTAAGTCCTAACGATTAAGTCTTACAAAATTTAGCTTGATGAACATTAAATATTAAATAGTAAATATAATCATTAATTATAGATGAACATTAAATATTAAATAGTAAATATTAAATGAAGATTTCTATTACAGTATCATATTCAAGTAATTAATG
>MU224300.1:539211-550577 GCA_018584345.1 Thuja plicata
ATAATAGAATATTCAAAATATATTAGAACTATACAAATGTAAAAAGTTGTCAAAAAATAAAATGTTATGATTGGACAACTAAAATGAAAATATCTCTTACAAAAAGATAAAAGCCTCACATACTACTGTAGTCACATTCAACCAATAAAATTAGAAATAAATAATTTCTATTACAATATAGAAAATTCAAAATATATTAAAACTATACCAATACAAAAAGTTGTTGAAAAATACAATGATCTAATTGGACAACTAATACAAACAGTAGCATTACATTGAATGCTATAATATCCTGCCTACGGCAGGAACTAATAAGGTCATATAGTTCCTTCAACTTTGTCACAAATTTGAACTTTGCAATTTTAAAATGTTACAATTTAATAGTGAAATAGAAAATGACATTTAAAACAAGGTCGTATAATTGCTTAAACTTTGTCACAAATTTGAACTTTGTTATAACTGATTTCAATATTTTTTGTAAGGTTTTCAATTTTTATAACTATATTTTTTACACACACATTTATATTAGTTTAATATTGATATAAATATAATTATAATATATAATAATATACACATATGAATATAATTATGTTAAAATAAATATAATTTAATATAAATATAATATTTAATTTAAAATAATACAATAATATAAAAACTATAGCATAAAATAATATAAATATAAATATTTATATATAGTATTTAATATTACATATAAATAACATTAAATAATATATAAATATATAATAGTTATAATATAATATAAAATATAATTTATATAAATATGATTTTTAAATATAAAATAGTAATATAATAATATAAATATAATATAATATTGTGGGGCAATAATTGGTTTGGTTTTAACTTTGAATTCTTTTGTGGTCCATGTGACCTGTTTTTTATGTGTTCTTTCTAGTGCTCTTTGAACCAGGTTTGTAAAAAAAAAAATTAATAAAAAAAATTTCGTGGTATATTTACCACTTTTACCAAAAAAAAAAAAAAAGTGGCAAAGGTGGGCCCTCTCTTACCCTTCCTTACTTTAATTATCTTTCGGTATTAATATTGTTAAGTATATTGAAAGATTAATTAATAGAAAGGAATGAAATATAAATAACTTTAGAGAACCAGAGACTAAATATATTTTCCTTTAGAGAAGTAAATATGATTAATATCTGAATAGATTGGTGAAGGTGGGAAAGTAGAATAAGAAGATACGAAACTATTAGAAAAACATTGTCCATTAAATATAAGACCATGTATTTTGATCGATTAGTATATATTTATTCAAAAATTATTACTTCATATCTAGAACATTTCCAACTTCCTTAGCAACCACTTTCTTTTCATTTACGACTTTCATGGTTTGATTCACTATTTAGTTTAGGGACATTTATTTTGTAGGGACACATCTAACATATGCATCTTGTTTCTTGGTTGTGTCTTCCTGATGTTCCTACTTGCTGTAACCACCTGGATTTGGTCTGCTTAGACTATAGACCCTATTTGCCCTAAGTGTGATCATACCCCCAATTATGTTCAAATGACCCTGTTACTGCTTGGCATAATTATTTTGAAATCAATTTAATCTCCTAAAGTGGTCAAATCACTAAATTAATTACTTTTTATCCAAAATCAAATAATCAATCAAATACATGGCTAAAAATGATTAATTTGCTAGGAATTAAATAAAGTCCTAAATCAATTGCTCACTTCCAAAAGAACACATTCCCCTAGCCTAATTAATTTAATTAAATTGGCTATAGTCCTATTGATTATAAAAAAAGCAATTAAATGTTTAAATAATTAATATCCCTATTTTTGAATTAATTAAATAAGTTTTATTCATTTCATTAATATTCCTCTAAACCCCTAACCTAACCCACTTCAACCACTTTGACTCTGGGTTCAAACCTATCCCAACCCATTCACCCTTGCTAAATCTAATTCTAATCTTAATTCTATCCTAACCGACCTCTTAATGTTGTCACATTCCATTAAAGAGTGATTAAGGACTCCACCCACTTGAGATAGTCAAGGAATCTCAAGATTCTTTTCCTCAAGTCCACATTTTCAAGCTTGCCTTACACCCTTCTCATGCTTCTTTAAGGCTCTCATTAATGCCTCATTAATGGAGATTCCTTAAGCCCATGCCTCTTCAATGCCTTTGGCATTTATTTCTCTTACACTTCATTAATGAGTTTTTCAACTTCATTAATGCACCTTGTCCCCCCTCTCTCTCCTCATTCTTCTATAAATAGGTGTTTTTTAGCACAAATAAGCCCATAATTTTAGAATCAAATGCATTGTTATGATGTTAGAATAAACATAGATTCATATTATATTTTAGATTTCATATTTATGCATTGTTATTTTCATGTTTTTTAGAGCTAGAATGATTGCTTAATGGTTAAATAGTTTGTTTTTAACTCAAATCTTTCATGTTAAGTCGTATTTGTCACTGATAGTAGCATAATCTGAGGGATGTTATGTTGCTTATCATACTCTTCTTAGTTAGAAAGTAATAGGTCAATTTTAGTGCTTTATATGCTCATCTAACCATGTTTTCCACTAGTGCAATGACCTATTGAAATGTTGTGTCGCAGGTAACAGGTGCAATATTTCACACACATTTATGGCGCCCACTGTGGGGCTTGATTCGAGATTTGCCTCATTTTTGACCTCATTTTTCATTAATCTTTCCTCCCAGTTTTCAGGTCCAGAATCACATCTGGTCATTTTGGTTCACATCTGAGATACGCCCTCGCACCGCAGAAAATGAGGCTCGCATCCGAGATTTTCTAGATCATTTTTGGTTTAGAATCGCATCTAGGGAACATTCAGTCGCATCTGGTGACAAGGGCTCACATCTGATATATGGTATCACATCCTGTGTTTTAGGATCGCATATGGTTAAAAATCTTGTGTACTTCATTACCTAACCTCTAACAGTTTGATCACTTTGGTTTTTGGTCTTTTAAATAGCCTAACTAGTGTTTGCAGGTTGGTATCAAAGTTTTTCTTGGGATTTGAACAAAGAATACTAACGTGATTTTTCAGGTTGCCCAACCCCCTTCTTGACCTCTATTTACATGCTTTTTACACTAAAAATATTTTTTAATCTTCTACTAAACTGACTAGAGGACTATGCTCTTTTCCTTTTAAGGAAAATCAGAAACTCACACATCAGTTTATGAGTTGAAAGGAATTTGGAGATAATTGAACCAAGCAAACAAAACAAAATTTCTTTTGGATCAGTAAATGAACAACTCAAAGCACTAAAATTATGGGCTGAATGAACAATCTCATTGTCTAATTTTGGGGATCAAAAATTGAACAAGCTACTCATCTAAAATTGTGGATAATTGAACAACACAAACTTTACTTTCAAGTATCCTATTTTCCATAAAATAGGAACATCTTAAATTGAGCACAACATTGCTTGAGGGAACGAATTGTTTGCGTGAAACTATTTTGGGAGAAAATGGCATGGATTAGGAGAGTATGCTCTTCTTCTTCGGAGGAATCAAAAATCTAGACGTCCTACGCTCGCCAATCCTTTGTACGCTTATTTAATAGTAGAGGGCCTTCCGGTTGAGGAAAAAATCTCCTGGAAGTGACCCAAGTGAGGACGGGTTTTACACCAACCCTTCCAACTCACTATAAATAATTTCTTCCTCGTAGGCCAAAGCCTCGGAAGACGGAATCAGTTTTGTTCTTGGAATTTTGACATCATTCCTTGAACATGCTTGGGTATGTGTAGAGTGAAGCCACTTGAATCTTTCTTGTGAAACTACACATATTTGAGTACTCATAGGGCTATACGCCTCAATTTTGCCTTGTGCAATTCTATGGGAGACAGTTTTGAATGGATTGCCCAATCATAAACAACATTCAAACTGAAAGAATTTATGATTCATCCCCGAAAGGGTGATAATCCTTGTTCAAGGCAAAAAGTAATTGCCCCAAGACACTCATCATATCGTTCCCTCACTTGTGTTTGGAGTCGGCTAATACAGCATCACGACTGGAGCCATTGCGTTCTTGGTGATGGTTGTATTCTGATTAGCATTTGAGTGTGTACCTAAGTCAACGAGCAAGGATTTTCATCCTCCACCTAGAAAATAGGGATAAGATGTGTGCCTGTTTCACCCTTTAACAATGCAACAATGCTTGACGTAACTGAAAGATCACTAAAAAGATAACATTTTCAAAACAAGCAACAAATTTCAATCCTGGGTCTACACATGTGTTTTTCACCCACTGCCAAGTCTCAGAATGCAAAATTGCAATAAGACAAACTTCACGCACTTCCAAGACAAATTTTTCAAAACTGATCAAATCTGACAGAGACATCAGAAAATTGCATTCTGGATTTCCTGGCTCATTTTTGGTATCCTGGCTCACATATAGTATCCTGGCTCACATCTAGATAACACATCATCGTATCTAGGGTTCCAGCTCACATCTAGGGTCGTCAGTAGCTCACATCTTGTATTTCTAGGCTCACATCTAGGAGCTCGCGTCTAGGACAGTGGGCACTTGTAGAATAACTTCTCCGGAAAACTCAGTTGATTTGGATACCCTTTTGGCTCTTTAGTCTGCCCCTATTGTCTTTTCTGGTCTCCCTATCACTGTGTCGAAACACTTTTTTAAATGTCTACCTTGCATGTCCAGTCAATTTTTCATTATCCATCTCAATACGTGTGGTCTATCCGCTTCCTACAACAACTTGGTTCCCAGCTCACTATCAGGGCATTCTAACCCTCTAATGCTGGAATCATTTACTTCCACCAAAACACAAATGATACTTCCACCTAGACACACTCACTTGAATGATTCAAAATACTGCCCGACACTCTCGAGAAACTTTGACGAAGTTGAGGTACAACCACATGGTTAATACAAGATGCAACAAGTACAAGTCTAAAGGATCAAAAGTGACTCCTAAATCACTACACTTTCAGGGAGAAACATCTAGCAGCTCCCTACTCGATCTAGACTCTCCACAAATGGATAGAAACACTCGTGAATGGAGTGAAGCTTTTGAAGAATACGATAATAGAAAAAGCCAAAAGCATGAAGATATTGATGAAAAGAAGAACCCACATTTGAATGTCCTCTATTTCAATCAGGCAGTGAGGAAGACATCACTAAAGAAGAGTATGATAAACTCAAACAGAGCAAGAGGTTCCACAAGATACTTGAAAACATAATTGATGAGGATAAAGAGAAATACTTTGTCCATTTAGCATCCAATGGCATAAAATTACCCAAGGATTATGATGTGGAACAACTAAAAGAAAAGGAGATACCAACTCCTATTTCTATTCTCACCAAACAACTTACCTTAATGCAAACGGAGCTTGTGACTCTCAAGCAAGAGAAGGCTAAACCCAAAACAAAGTACTCGGTGGACTTCATTTGTCCATTTCCTTTCAACAAGGGTATCACTATGGTTCCATTCCCTCCCAACGTGGCATGACCAAAATATGACAAGTATACGGGAGAGACCGATCCACATGTCCATGTTTGAGAGTTTTGTGCTCTTAGCATAGAGTACATGCATGAACCCACTCACCTCATGCAACTATTTCCTGGAAGTCTAGGAGGCAACGCCGTGGAATGGTTCTCAAAACTTACACCCAAGGTCAAAAATTTTGAGGATTTAATACAACAGTTCATTCAACATTACTCCTATAATATCCAACATGACATGACTATGATGAATCTATGCAACACTAAACAGAAGACTGGTGAATCCTTTACCCACTTTCTACGAAGGTGGAGGAAAATCTTTGCACGGTATTCAAGAGCCATTCCTGAACCTAAAAAATGGAAATCTTATCAATAACTTGATACCATAGTTGAACTACGCATTGCAGATGCAAGATTCCCCTAGCTTCGACATGATGATCAAGAATTCCCTCCGTATCGAAGAAGTTATGGTCAAAAAGGGGGGAGATCACTCTTCAAAATGAAAGCAAACTTAACAACTCCAACTCCAAACCTAAATGGTTGAAGAAAAACAAAAATGTTGTCAATGATGGCATAGTAGACGCATCCAATGTTGGTCCTAAACCTGAAGTATTTAATCTAACTAACAACATGCAAGCAAGCAAGGATGCCAAGGTAACAACCCCCATACCCAAAGCAAACAATGATAATAACAAGGGTCAACCGTGGACTTCAAAACCTCAAAGAACATTCACTCCTTTGGGAGAGCCTCTCGAGACTATTTTGAAGACACTTTTAGACAACAAAGTTATCACAATCCCAGATTCCAAACCATGGGAACCAGCAGTTAAACCAAGGTGGTGGGATGCTAATTCTTATTGTGTCTTTCACAAGAACAAAGGACACAAGACAAACAATTGTCTTAAACTTAAACATGTTATTCAAGACCTCATTGAAGGGGGAAAGATCAAAGTGGAGGGACACACTACCAATGAAGATCATACAACATTTAAAAAACTGTTCCCTAACTACGATAAAGGGGAAACATCTAAACAAAAAGGTGATGAAGTAAACTACACTTACTCCAATAATGATAACGTGATCAATATGCTAGACATTAAAACTAAATTAATTAATGTGGTCACAATCAAAGGTGTTTCTTTCCAATCGAATGCGGTGACTCAGAGCTAAGCACAGGTCACGATCAAAGGACCCCATTCTTCCCCAAAACCAGCATCAACGTCCAAGGTTCCTATCGTTACTATCCCCAAACCAGCAGCAAAACATGTGGTAACTATTCCTACAGCAAAGTATGACTTGGTAGACCAATTGCAACGAACCTCTACCAAAATTTCCATTTTTGAATTGCTTAAAATATCCACAATGCATAGGGAAATCTTAGAACAAGCCCTACGTGCCGCAAATGTACCAAAGGACCTTGATATAGACAAATTCCAAGTGATGGTCAATCACATCTCAATGCCGCATTACCTCTCCTTTTCTGAAGAGGATGATAATTCATTGACACATCCACATAATCAACCCCTCCATATTGAAGTCCTCATTCATAAATGTCATGTTAGACGCGTATTGATAGATGGAGATGCATGATTGAATATTTGTATGCTTAATCTAATCAAGAAACTGGGTCTCTCAGAACAGACCATTGACTCGAGAACCAAAATAACTATCAAAGCTTATGATGAGGAAGAAAGATCCTCTAAAGGTCTTATTGTTCTACCCATCATAGTCTCGGACCAATTGAAAGGAATGTCGTATGTCAAGTTTTGGATCTACCCCTAGCCTACAACATCATGTTAGGAAGACCATGGATTCACGAGATGCAAGTTGTGTCGTCTACTTACCACCAGTGTATCAAGTTCCCACATAATGGGGTGGAAGTGACAATTCCTGCAGATTCTAATTACACTTGTAACAATATCAAGGCAGGTAATATGATTCCACATAAAAATGAAGCTATGGATGAGATTGCTTGTGAGACTACCAAGGACATGGTTATGAAGAGTTTTGGAAAAACCTTAAAACTTGAAGAAACAGGTATGGGAGAATACAAACTAGACCTGATTCCGTCACTGATAGAACTTCTAGTGTCACCAAGAACCTATGGAAAACCTTTCATGACATTCACACCTACTACATCCAAGGAGCCGGAAATACACAAAGCAACTGGCATGGTAAAGGCATCCACATCTTCTTTAGATAACAAAGAAGAACAGGCAGTCTTGGACTAGCTTTACAAAGGAGAACCAAAGGAAACTGAGGTCGAACATGTAGAGATATCCCCAAAATAGTATGGAAAAGGATATGATCTCCTCAAGAAAATGGGATACAAAGGAAAAGGATGTCTAAATGACATAGGAAGAGGACTTAATGAACCTGTACACATGGAGTTCAAGAATACCAGAGACAAAATAGGACTAGGTTTTAATAATGAATCTGACAAACCTGCTTCAAAAGATAGTCCAATCTCTGACAAAGGGAGTGATGAAATAGATGAGATAGTGCTAGAACCATGGCCTTATGAAAGATTATTACATATTGGCACAGAGAATCCCAAATATCAAGGAGAGTGCTATGTACCAATCTTTGAGGTACCACAAGATCTTCACACCCCTTAGTTAGCACAACCTCCTATTCAAGAGGTAGGAGACATAACGACAGCTGATCCAGAGGTACCATTGATAGTAACAATTATAGAGAGCACACCCCGATGGTCGAAGTCACATCCTTACTAGGGGAAGTTAGTCACAATCACACATGTCCTTGATCTACCACACTTTGATCCACAGATAGCTAACCGAGTACACCAGATAACTATTGATGAATACTTAAATAGATCTGATGACAAAATCACTGACTCTCATGATTATGAATGGGATGAGCTATCTATCACCACAGAAGACATTGAAATAGATACAATTCACATGTTTGTAGCTCCCTCAACACCTCGTGAACATTCTAACACTACTCTGAAAAATAGTGATATTCCTGAAGCAGAGGAAGAGTTCCTCCCCCCAATCATTGATGGAGAGACTGGCGTTCTCATAAGTCTAGAAGAATTTCATAGGCGAGAAGAAAGAAGCCTCCTTTTACGAAGAGATGATGATGAAATTTATACTGACAAGTCACTAGAGTTTGGTTTGCATATGACTAACAATGACCCTTTTAATGATGATCTAGCTCTTATTGATCTAAACATCAAAGAATTTAACTTAACAAGACATGTCATGTCAGTTAATAGTCATGATGCTAACGCAATGTTGTCTGTCCCAGGGTCTAATTCCTTGTCTTTGATAAACCCAAACCTAATTGATTGGACTAGTATAGATCCTACTCCTATCCTTGACTTTCCCAATGACTACACCTTGGCTTGCTATCTAAACGCTTGTGAACCCTATACTTCTTCCACCAATGCAAGGAGCGTGAACATGTCACAGGAGGATATCAAGTTTCTCAGTCAAAAATTGAAGAATAAAAAGAAAAAGGGAACTGATGGTGAAAACCACGTTGTGGCAGTGTCAGATCCTAAAATAGTAAAAACAAAAGATGTATCCGATGGTGAAAACCTCTCAGAGGCGCCAAAGGATGAGATTCTTGATATCCTCCCCGAGCACTTTCAAGAAAGTTCTTCAGTTTTGATAGAATCAACACAGCCAGTTAATTTGGGCACAACTAAAGTTCCTCAAATAGACCACTTAGCACAATCTTTGTTAGAAGAGGAAAAGACATGGTTCACCGAGTTCCTGAAAGAAAAGAAGATCAACTTTGTAGGGTCTTATACAGATCTGCCTGGGCTAGACCCTAAATTGATAATGCACCATTTATCTATAGCTCCCGGGATCAAGCCCGTAAAATAGAAACTTAGAAAGATGCATGCTCATGTTGCATTACTAGTAAAGGCAGAGCTAGAGAAATTGTTGAAAGTTGGATTCATCAGAGTCATTGCCTACGCAGGATGGATCTCCAATGTGGTCCCAGTGTCTAAATCTGATAAATCTATCAGGATATGTATAGACTTTAGAGACTTAAACAAGGCATGTCCTAAGGATGACTTCCCCTTGCCTAATATTGATATGATCATAGACCTCACAACAGGCTACCAAATTTATTCATTAATGGATGGATTCTCAGGCTATCATCAAATCAAAATTGCCCCTGAGGATCAAGAGAAAACTGCATTTACATGCGCATGGGGCACCTTTTTCTGGAACGTCATGCCATTTGGGTTAAAGAATGTCGGTGCCATATATCAAAGAGAAATGACTACTATATTCCACGATATGATGCATAAAAACATGGAGGATTACGTAGATGACACCTTAGCCAAATCCAAAGAGAGGATCACTAAAATTGATGACTTAAGGAAGATATTGGATTGTATGGAGAAATTTCAACTCAGGCTCAATCCAAAGAAGTGTGCCTTTGGGGTCCAATCAGGAAAACTCTTAGGGTTTATAGTTTCAGCGAAGGGAAATCAGGTAGATCCTGCAAAAGTCAAATCTATTATAGAGATGACTCCTCCACGCAACATCAGTCAAATGAGGACATTGCAAGGGAGACTTCAATCAATCAAGAGGTTCATGTCACAAATTTCTAACCGAGTACAACCCTTTACCAAATTACTACATAAAGGGGTCACCTTCAAATGGGATGAGCACTGTGAAGCAAACTTCAGAGAATTAAAAGGGTACTTGGCTACTCCTATTCTTATGGTTCCTATTCATGGAAAGCTATTACTCTTATATATTTCAGCTACAGCTACATCACTAGGAGTATTGCTAGCACAAGAAGATGAAACTAAGAAAGAAAGAGCAATCTACTACATTAGTAGAATGCTAGTCTCCTATGAACTTAATTTCAGCGTTATTGAGAAAGCATGCTTAGCAGTCATTTTCGCATCACAAAAATTGAGACACTACATGCTCTCACATACAGTAAGGCTCATTGCTAAAATTGATCCTCTGAAGTATCTCCTTAGCAAAACAGTGTTAACAGGACATCTGGCGAAATGGGTCCTCATTCTAAGAGAATTTTATATTTAGTATGTGGACAGGAGGGCTATTAAAGGACAAGTCCTCGCCGATCAACTAGTTGATTCACCACTCCAAGATGTTGAACCTTTAAAGATTGAATTCCCTAATGAGACCATTATGCATCTAACTGAGTACCCATGGAAGATGTACTTTGATGGTTCTTTCACTAGTAAAATTTGCCTTAAATTTCAACAAGAATTAGTCAAATTTTTGAAAATAATTGGTCAAATCCACGACTAAACCTTTCGTCGCTCTTTTTTCGTCAAATTTTCTACATATTTCTTATTGGTCAAAATTTTGACCATAGTATTGGTCTCAATCTCGACTGCACCAATCGCTTGAAACTAGAAGAATCACCGTCGATTTTTTTGGTCCAATGGTCAAAATTGTGACCATATGACTGGTCACGTTATCCACCAACTGTTGTAGAAATTATCGTCGATTGTATGGCATTGTCGTCAATTTTTTTGGTGCAATGGTCTCAATTTTGACCATACCATTGGTCGAATGTATGGAAATGTGGTCAAAATTAGTTCTGTGCAAAGGTCAAAATTTCGACCAATACTAAAAAATTTTAAAAAAAAAATGTCTATTAAAAAGTATTAAAAAATGTCTAGTAAGATGGACATAAATACAATAGTATACAAGAGACTTGGCTGCCCTTTGTTCTACAGCTATAGGAGGCATAGACTTCCATTTCTAATGAGATCTAGTAGAAGAATATACCTCTTTCTACTTCAAATTTGTGAGAGTTAAATATCTAGAAACCACTATGACCAAGAACCAAATCATGATGTCTACTAGAGCGCAACGTCACCCACACCGTAGTTTGATCTGCAAGTTTAGTTGTTTTGGGACCTC
>MU224300.1:604299-616447 GCA_018584345.1 Thuja plicata
AAGAAATCAGAGAAGACTCTTCATATAGATGATGCAGTGGTAGAACTATGATTGTAGATGTGAGGAGTTATGCTTGATATCCGTCAAATGGCATTGGATCTAAGCATGGTGATTGACAGGCTGAACAGAATGGGCAATTTGATATAATTGCACAACTATAACAAAGAATTGAGAAGAAATCAGAAAAGGTGATATGCCGCAATGAATATGCAGTTGAAATAAGTGTTTTTCTGGTTTGTATTCTACTCTTTTGGGTGCGATAGCACATAATATGTATGTATTCAATACATGTTCCACAGCCTATAAAAGTTGATGATTTTCACTATTTGAAGGCATGGATTGATTCTATGGTGTCTTACGACCCCTACAGTGAAAACCGCGTGAGATTTGGAGTTGAAATGAGAAAGTTATGGCGCGGCGGGGTTTTTCATTATGGCTTCTCCATGGCGGAAAATCGAGTTTTGGCTTCTCCATGGCGGAAAATCAAGTTTTGGCTTCTCCATGGCGGAAAATTGAGTTTTGGCTTCTCCATGGCGGAAAATCAAGTTTTGGCTTCTCCATGGCGGAAAATCGAGTTTTGGCTTCTCCATGGCTGGATATCTTGTGTTTCCTCATTTTAAAATATTCTTATTAAGCTCTTGGCAACTTCTTACTAACTTTTGGATGACAACCAAGTTTAGAATCAGTATTATCAATCTTTGGACGACAACCAAGTTCAAAATTGGTATCTTTAAAATCTTTTATTGACCTTTGGATGACAACCAAGTTCAAAGTCAATTCTATCAGTTTAGTTCGATCAAGTGTGAGACTGATCTCATAAAGCATTTCGTTCGATCGTGAGCGAAATTCTCAATCTTTCTAAAGTCAAAATTTAAAACTTTCTTTGAATCAATGCACTGCTCGCACATTAATTCAAAGAGGGGCAAATGTAACCACCTGGATTTGGTCTGCTCAGACTATAGACCCTATTTTTCCTAAGTGTGATCATACCCCCAATTATGTTCAAACGATCCCGTTACTACTTGGCATAATTCTTTTGAAATCAATTTAATCTCCTAAAGTGGTCAAATCACTAAATTAATTACTTTTTAACCAAAATCAAAAAATCAATCAAATACATGGCTGAAAATGATTAATTTTTTAGGAATTAAATAAAGTCTTAAATCAATTGCTCACTTGCAAAAGAACCCATTCCCCTAGCCTAATTAATTTAATTAAACTGGCTATAGTCCTATTGATTATTAAAAGGCAATTAAATGTTTAAATAATTAATATCCCTATTTTTGAATGAATTAAATAAGTTTTATTCATTTCATTAATATTCCTCTAAACCCCTAAGCTAACCCACTTCAACCACTTTGACTCTGGGTTCGAACCTATCCCAACCCATTCACTCTTGCTAAATCTAATTATAATCCTAATTCTATCCTAACCCACCTCCTAATGTTGTCACATTCCATTAAGGAGTGATTAAGGACTCCACTCACTTGAGAAAGTCAAGGAATCTCAAGATTCATTTCCTCAAGTCCACCTTCTCAAGCTTGCCTTACACCCTTCCCATGCTTCTTTAAGGCTCTCATTAATGCCTCATTAATGGAGATTCCTTAAGCCCATGCCTCTTCAATGCCTTTGGCATTTATTTCTCTTACACTTCATTAATGAGTTTTTCAACTCCATTAATGCACCTTGTCCCCCCTCTCTCTCTCCTTATTCTTCTTTAAATAGAATGTGTTTTTGAGCACAAATAAGCCCATAATTTTATAATCAAATGCATTGTTATGCTGTTAGAATAAACATAGATTCATATCATATTTTAGATTTCATGTTTATGCATTGTTATATTCATGCTTTTTAGAGCTAGAATGCATGCTTAATGGTTAAATAGTTTGTTTTTAACTCAAATCTTTCATGATAAGTCGTATATGTCACTGATAGTAGCATAATCTGAAGGTTGTTATGTTGCTTATCATAATTTTCTTAGTTAGAAAGTAATAGGTTTATTTTAGTACTTTATATGCTCATCTAACCATGTTTTCCACTAATGCAATGACCTATTGGAGTGTTGTGTCGCAGGTAACAGGTGTAATATTTCACACACACACACACACACACACACACACACACTTGCAAGTTATCTTCATTGTTATCTCTCTCTTTTTCTTTACCTAGCCACGTAATTAGTATATATCTAGAAAAAGACCATCTCTAGCTTGATTTTTGACACCTATTTGCCTATTTTTAAATTCGTAATCACTCTAAACGTTGAAGATAGAAATTTTAGTGAGAGCCTTGGTATGTTCATCAATATTTTCTCTTAGTAGGTTATATGAAATGGTGGTTATCATGGTCATTACTAAAATGAATTCTTCTTCGCCATATACATTTAGTTGTAGCAGGAGACAAGTAGTATGCATGACTGTGTAATGAATCTTGGCGAAGATTCACATGATCCTTCATTAAAGAGTTAAGAAGGTGTCTCTCTGGATATCCTTGGTTTACATTTTGACTCTTCATGATTGTAAGGTTTGTTATGAAATCTCAACCTTCATTGAAGTGAGTGGAATATTTACATATTATATTGTGAAATATATTTAATGATACATGTAAATAAAGAGATGAAACGTGAAACGTTGGATAGGACATTTAGATATTGGACCATTGTTACTAGAAACACAACAAACAATAAAATAAGAACAACAGTAAATTACCAAGAATTCAACAACTTTAATATACAAGTTTTTGAAAAATGATATTGTTATGCATAGAGAAATGGAAAACTACATTGTTTTTTGTATTAATTATAAGTAAGGTTACATCACTTTTGCCCTCAAAGTATAATATCATTGAGAAATGTACTTGACCAAAACTAAAGTTGATATTGTCAAAGATTAGTTACATGATACAAAAAATAAGGTCATCCCTAACTACATATTATCTAAGTGTTATCAAAAGCAAAGTTTTTTATTTCTTTGAGCCAAGCCTCCCACGGTAGGGGCCCATCCGAACGCCTGTATATGGTGATCTCTATGGCAATTGGTTTTCACAATGTAAGACCTTCCGCAATGGAAACTGTCAAGGGAACAGAAACAACCACATCATGTTGAATAGCAATGTTTGTGTGGTCTTTGTTTTTTCGTCTTCACACTCAGCCATGATATTAGTGCCAGTGACCTGGTAATCAATATCATCTACAAAGAAGTATATTATAAGATAGGGGTTTATAGAAATAAACATACTAATGTGTGTGGTAGAAAGCCATTGTAAATATTCATAACATTTGAATAGAATGACAAATCTATGAAAGAAGTAGTAGTTTAGATGTCTAGTAGAGCTATTAGAACTATAATGCGTGGTGAAGTACTAGAGACAATACGATATGTTACAGTTTGTAACATGTAGTGTTGGCAAGCACTTGTAGCATGCAAATTATGAACCTTGCAACAAAAGGTGACCATTAGTATTATTTAATTACATAGAAATGTATATATTTGTAATAGAGAGGAGAAACTTACATGTTAGAATTTGAGCAAGTTTTAACATAACAAGAAGTAGTGATTTTGAGAAAACAAGCAAATACGAGAGGCAGATTGTTGGAGTTGTGATCTTGAAAAGTAGGTATTACATTGTCACCTGCAAGAAAACCAAAAAGACCAGGGCAATAAAAATTTTGGAAGCAAAATATGAATATTTTAAAGTATTCATTGGGGTGAACAGCATAACGTATTTCTTGATGTCAATCAAAAGAAAGTCAAGGAGGGAAAACTGTAGCCTATATTCAAGGCACTTGGACTCTGGAAGTTTTGTTTCTTTCTAGGCTACCTACATACCCATCAAATCCATGGGATCAAGGTGTCCTAGATGTGCACTCAGCTATTGGTATGTAGTTCTTTTTTATGCTAAGTTTGGGTGTAGTTGTTTTAGGAGCAACAACTCTTCATCGTTGTACACCCACTCGGACAGCTTCAGCAGCTACTAATGCATAGCCTAAGAACAGTTCTATTAGAAAGTTAGAGATGGTGAAAAAATTTCTTGGTTCCCCTATGTGAATGTTGTTTTCCATTTTTGTGATGGCTCTCAATTTAATTGTACTTCTAACCGAAGATTTGAATATTAACACTAATTAAACAATAATACTAATGATTGATAAGTATCAAATGATTAATATATGATAATTAATAAATTCTATTATGAAACAATTAATTATTAGTAATGTTAAATACTTTAAGAATACCAATATATTAATATATTATTAATCAACATATTAACGATAATAATAATATTAATATATTATATTAATAATGATAATTAGATTAATACATTAATAATAATAAACATTTAAATATAATAATTATAATAATAATATATATTATTAATATATTTAATAATAATTAATAAACATTATATTTAATAATAATCATCATTTAAATATAATAATATATATGGCGGGCAATGGTTTTAACAAGGTTGTCGGCAAAATGAATAAGTCGCACCTTAGGTGGTGCGACTAAGTCGTAGCCTTAGGGTTGCGACCAGTCGCCCCCCTAAAGGGGTGACTCTATGTGGAGGGGACGTGACTCGACCCCCTCCCACATACATATAAACATAAAAAAAGGGTAACAACGAAGGAGGGGGAAGAAAAACAAAAAGAAAACGGAGAAGAGAAAGAACATTCAGCGAAAGGAATTTGACTATTTCGGTATGGCATGTAATATAAATAAAGTTCTTTTGTTTAATTATTATTATTATTATTATTATATATTTGAGATAAATATATATTGAGAATTCTTAAATAATGTATTCCTGTGTAATTTTGAATTTCTTTTATGATAAATCTAAACTCTGATTTTATAATCAATATTAACGTTTGTACATTTACATGTTCGCTTATTAGGATGATGATATGGATACCATATAAAATGAATCTTATATTCATTAGAGATGGATTCCTATATCTAGAGGGGCTAATGGAAATTATTATAGTTTCCAGCTTAGTCTCGAGATTGATATAATCTCATTGTCAATTTGAGATTGGTATAATCTCGTTGTCAAAGTGATATTGTGGGAAATTTGAGATTTTTATAGTCTCGTTACCAATGAAAATTCGAGGTTGGTATAGCCTCGTTTCCCAATTGAGATTAATTGGCAATTTGAGATTGTTATAGTCCCGTTGCCAATGGCAATTTGAGATTGGTATAGCCCCGTTGCCAAATTGATATTGTTATAATCCCATGTAGGCAGTATATATACTGATAGCTAGTCATATGCATATGCGTAGGCTTGGATAACGGTGTATGTTTCCAAGAGAACCTAGAAGCATTGCTCTGTGGAAAGATGACTGATAGCCCGAAAGCTTAGAGTGGATCTTATATCCCTCAAGCCGAGAATCAAGAATTCTGTGAAGCCTAACCTAGAGGCAGTTTCTAGGGACAAATTACCCTTACTAAATTAGAATAGACTAAGTGTCTTATAAATATTGAATAACAATTTTACTAACGTCGGTTTTGCAAGACATTACATATGGAGAATAAGATGGGACATTGCAGTTTTTCCTCGCATGTATTATGTTTTATTGTGAGTAAAATAAAAAAAGAGCAATGAACACATAGATTTTAAAATGAAGTAGATAACAAAAAATAGAATGGTTGGTTTTATTATATCTGGGAACTGTGTATAAGTCTATTGTTTCTACGTGAAAAAATAGTGTAAAGGAAAGAGAGTTTTTTTAATTAGCTAAGTGCTTGAACTATATTTATATGATTATGTTAGTGGAAACTTACCATTAACATTCATTACCTGCCATGGAGATTCACCAACTATTTTATTCATTCCTTGTGCTTTTCCCAAACAGTTGGTGTCTTATTTTTTATGTCTTTGTTGTGTTTCTATATTGTTTATGTTGCAAAGGATTTTGGTTGTGTCGCTCATTTTGTTATTTTTGTTTAGTGCATTCAGATGTGGATGTGTCTTTTCCATAAATAGTTTTTCTTATTTGTATTATCTTACTAACATTCACAAACAATATAAACATTATCTAATCATTTTGATTATTCTTTTTAAATAATATGGAATGAACAACGGGGAGTATTTTTTGATTGAAATGGGAAGAATATTGAGTATTAAAGTTGAGAAAGAAAAAGTACAATCTATATCCAAGACACCTGCACTCTAGAAGCTTTGGTTGCATTCCAGGCTGCCTACACACTCATCAAATCCATGGGATCAAGGTCCTTTGGATGCGCACTTAGTTTTTGATATGTTTACGTTTGATGCTAAGTTTGGATGTAGTTGTTTTGAGAGTGCAGCCCTTATAAGGCATTTGTGGCACTAAAATAGCTCTTCTTCATTGCATACCCACTCGGGAAACTTGGGCAGATATTAATGCATATCCTAAGAATAGGTCAGTTACAAGGTTAGAAGCAATGGAAAATGTTGATGGTTTCCCTATGTGAATGTTGTTTTTGTTATTCCCACGTATATTATGTTTTGTTGTGATTAAAATAATGGAGTAAGATAGTTATTGGAATGTTCATGTATGGAGCAGCCATATTGTGTATTTTATTTTAACTTTGCCTAAAAGCAATAAGTAGAAGAAATAGAAGCCTTGAGATGTAGTCTAGTTGGAAGGAGGAAACAGATAAATGCTTTCATTTATGTGTGTAAGTAGAAGTTTTTAGTGGAGGGCAATATAACATCAGTTAAAACCAATTTAAAGAAATCATCATATTCATATATGTATGGATGTAAATATGGGTGGAAATTGAAAAAATAACAATTATGAAAAAGGTGTATTTAGAGAAAATGTGAATACATAAGTTTAAGAAAGTTGTATATTTTGAACAGTAAGATCTATGCTAATTAATGAAAATGCAGGAAAAATATGTTGCAGTCATTTCATTTATTCCTTGAAATGACTTGTCCTCTCCATATTGTTCCAAAAAGTGTGTGCTTTGTTTGTGGTGATATGTCATTGGATGCTTTCTATCCAACAAAACAAAATTGTATTGTTTATTGCTAGAAAATGCTTTTGCATATGTTAAAGTTTCTATTTCTGAGAAGAAAGTACTACAAGTTCAGCTAATTAAAACAACTTGCGGATATTGGGAAAGAAAGAAATAGTTCAATTGAAAAGATTTGGATATAACTTGTTTGTTTGTTGAGGACATAGGGTTGGTATGATGGGTATGTACCAAATATCCAAGAAACTGTTACAAATCATGGAGTGCAGAAAACAGATGGGCTCTACAATCTTCATGGTTGATGAAACAAGAATTTATAATATAATAGAATTTGCAAAGGTCGAAATGTAATAGAAGGAAAACTTTCTGAAAATAAAAAATGAACAGGAGAAAGAAATGTACTAGATGTCACTCACACTCTTCATTTTGAGCATATGTCAATGATCAAACATTGAAACACGTGAGTTGCTTTTGTACTGTGTATTTTACCTTTGGAGGCCTTCATAGATTAATACGAGTACAAAATGGGAAAGAGAGCAGAAAAATAAAGTCGCACCATTACCAAGAAAGAAGATATAGATACAAGGTAGATGTATTTAAATTAAACAGTAGCTATCAGGGTGGGCTTTATTGTTATTTTTTGGTTTGATTTGGTACAATAACATTTTATTTATCGCTTGTATGAATGGACAAAAAGTGCAACTGTTATTCCTCTTTCTTTTGAATAGTTGTATACGCAACGTTTTGGAGCTTGACATATCTTTCAAAATGAAAAGTTGGGTCAATCCACAGATCTTCAATTCTCTCAACTTGTGAGAGAGTTGTAAATGTAAGTCCTTGTTTTTTTGTTCTACCTATGTTTATTGTAGCTTTGTCCAATGTCAAACCTTGAGATATATGAATAGTTATCGCCCATACCATTGTTAAGGGAAGTTGTGTGCGACTGCCTTGTACAATTGGTGTAATGGGCACATGTTTTGGATTTTGAATGTCCCATGGTGGTCCACTGTATTTCAGGAATTTAATGACAACATATTGAGGCAATTCAGGTGGTTTTGAATCTTTTTCATACATAATAGATTTTATTTTTCCTATTGAGAAATTGACAAGTCCAACTTGAATCCATAAATTAGTTGTTAATATTACTTGTTGATTTAGACATAGTAAAACTTCAAAAGGTAGCTTCTCTTTGTTGTCATATTTAACACGGATTTGTCGACCAATCTTTGTAGTGCATAAGGCAATTAGAACATTCAATTGTTTGAGCATTTTTTTATTGTGTTGTGTTACCATATCATTGGTTGCGAAAAAATGAAAAGCTGCATCAAATTATTTTTTCTATTGAAGATTCAAATGATTGTTTGTGTGTTGCATCAGAGTCTTCAAATCATTTTGGCAAGCTTCAGTGTTCCTTATGTTTTGAAGAACTGTTTGAAATTGTAGTTAAGACTGTGAGGCACCTTGCTAGCGGAATATCGTATCCGAGGTAACCACAGTTGTGAAACTTATCCACAAATTTAGTGGTTTTGAGGGTGATGCATATATGGGCTTGTCCATTATAGGCGGTAATTGGCTAAGGTTATCGATAAGGATAAGAGAAAGGCCACCAAAAATTTCATGTTGTTGCATTGGGAATGCTTGACATAAGAGGTTGTCTATTTTGAGAAATAGTTTAGGGTCGAAAAAGCTCATTTCATCTATTAAAAGGTATTTGCAGTGTTTTATTTATTCTTGGAAGGCCGATAAATTTTGACCTTGCAAAGGATGAAATTCTTTAATCAGAATATGAAGGCTAGTATGTATTGTTGTAGCTTACACATTATAAGCAGCGACACCTGTAGGTGCAACTACTAACAATGGATTGCGGACAACATTTGGACACGTGTTTAGCATTTTTATGATGCAATTTATAAGAAATGATTTGTCGGTGCTTATTGTGCCTTGAATAAGCATTCTTAGTGGTGGAGGTTTATTTACACTAGTATGGTGGCGATAAATTATATCTATTGCAAATTGTTTCTTCTCTGCTAGTTGACCAAAATCTTTATAAACATGCGGTAAAAATTGGCTAATGTCTGGTAACATGATCTATTTGTTCCAGAATAAAGTACACAACCACATCATGCAATTCTTGTTGAATTGTATTTGTGTTCCATGAATTATTTCTATCAAAATCTCTTCTCCCCAACAATTGTAGCTCATTTGGTATAATATTATTTGTAGCGTCCATGCGATAGGAGCTCCCATTCATAGAGATCAAGATCATTGGCATTTTGGCATTTGGTTGCATCATTTTCATCATTATTTTCACCTTCCATGTTATCCAGAGGATATTCAATGTGTCATCGTGAGTAATTTACTGTGTTGAATATTTTCCAATTTGTTATCATCTCGTCTTTTGTATTTCGAATGTCAGAAGAGACAAAATGAAAATGTGCGTACAAAAGAAGTTCACTCCAAAAAAATATTTTAAAATCATCATTATCTTCACCTCGGAGATGTTTAAACTGCAGATGGACAATGACAATTGTTTTCTTCTCTTTTAGATTTCATTTGTCTTTCTTTCGGTGAGAACTTTATAAATATTTTTGTGTTTATTCTATAAGAGAAAAAATTTCCATGTTGAATGGTTTGTCCATATAATGATGAATATAATTTGTTGATAGATCACTTTCATCTACCAAATTTGCAATGTATTGGAGGATCTTTATGCCAACATTGAATAAAATAAATGTACGGCTACAATGAACAAGTGGTAATTTTTCATCATATGGCAAGTTTCCTATTCTCCAATATCACGATCTACAATTATGCCCATTAAATTTTTTTGATAAGCTAACAACGCCTTATCCTCAGGTTTGCTTGTATCAACAATTTTATTTAACATCTAAACATATGTTTGTGATTATGTTTTTGGCTTTGAAGCATAGTTTGAGATGGATTAGAGGGCAACCTTTTTTGAATTTATTGGTTGGTAATCAACATTTGCTCCAAATGTAAGTATTTGTACATTGTGGAGATTTAATCGGATGTCATTTCTAGAAAGTGTGAATGAGGGGACGTGTTTTTCATCCATACTCAATGTTGACGCTTGTTGAGTGGGCCACAGTGCTTTATAATGACATTGTAATGATGCACCTTTTTTTCTAAGACATGTTTGTTTTGTACATTTTGTGTCATTAAACAATATTAACAAATGCCTAATAATCAGAATTAGCATCCATGGATAAATATTTGGGGTTTCATCCATACATGGATTGTCAAACATAGAATGGTTTGTGTGATTTTCTCATTCAAAGTCAGAATGTGGGTTCCAAGCAGAAACATATGTATCAAAGAAATTTATTGTCACTTCTACATTAGTATTATTGGACCAATTAAGCATGTCCATTTTGGGTGCATTGGGTAGCCACAACAATCCATGGATATGGCCAGAGCCATGATGTTTTCATTCATATCTTGACCAGTGATCAGTAGCCTCTAAAAGATTTTCGATGACCTCTTCACGATAAATTGTGAATCGCTGGTGGATGTACAGTGCAGTAAAATGTGGATTTTGAATTATATTTTCTAAAAAATGTTTTTTTGAAAAATGTATATTCTCTTTATTGATGCCCGAGATTATTTTATGCAAGTTGAGTCATCTTGTATCAGCAGCACTCATAGTGAAAAAGAGGGTTGGAATGCCAAATTTTTGTATCATAGAAGTTATCTCTTTGCATCGTTTGTTCCAATATGTGTAGGTGCCTCTCAAGGTTACACTGAAGTGCACTAGTTGATTTGGCAGTTGGTCATCTGGGGTGGCTTGGAATCTGAGCTGTAGAGAATGCAATGTGAGTAGAACAATGTCTTCCAAGTTGTTTTTTGTGAAAAACAACAATTGATTGCTGGCAACGATGTCTCGTAATCAAATTGTAAATGAAATAATGAAATCTAAGATGCTTGACAAATCTTTGATTGTGATATCTCATTAAATGTAAAACATATTCATCCAGGAAGATATGTTTATGATGAGGCTAATTTGGAAGGGTGATATTGGTTGGGTACAAAGTAGGGAAAACCATGTCTAACAGCGCTATACTATTGTACTCATTAATTGGAGAAGGATTTATTTCAGGCCAAGGGAGCGGGTCAATATCAGCAATGTCAAACTGCAAGATTTTTTAATGGTGTCTAATTCATGCAATTGAGCAACCAGTTTTGGAACAAACGATGTAGAGGGTTACGAACTAGTTTCATTGTCCAATTCTAAATTCTCTTGTGTTTGCAAGTTAGCAGTATCATTTACATCTTATTGAACATTGTGTAACATATTTGATACATCTACTCTGGAAGCAGGCAGCAAGTTAACAACATCATAATCAATAACTACATCACTATAGTACTCATGATACTTGATTTTGTAACTAAGTGCCTCCATCACATGAAACTTATTTACATAACAATCATAAGTATCGCTTTGTGCATTCGTTCTATGAACAATAAGGACTTCAATATCTTGTAGCATGCGCAGAAGGAGACAAGCTATATGAGAGATATCTTGAGGAAATCTTATCATGTGGCCATAGTATTTATATTGACCACCTTTTGCATGTGTAAATTTCAAAATTGGATAAATTCTAGCTATAGGTATCTCTTCTAGTTGTGTTAGCCTTGCAAGCACAATAGGATGGTCCCATGGGTCCATGTTATTGTTAGAATGAATTTAGAATAACTGAGAGGGGAGGGGTGAATCATTTATCCTTAGGTCTAGATGTAGCAAATAAAACTTTTCTGTATTTAAGATCTAATCAGCAGTAGTAGCATATGTCAACAACTTTAATCATGCAGTTTACTGTCTAATGAAATTAGTTTGTAGAAACATAACAGCAAAACAACCATAAGCATTTACACAAGTTGACACAAGTATTTAACGTGGAAACCCAATATGGGAAAAACCACCAGTAACATGCTACCAAGTTTTCACTCTTCTGAAGTGAGCTCTGCGAGGAGCCAACCCTGTTAAAGATTACAATAACACACTGTTAGGTGTGACCTGGTTAAAGGATTTAATCACCCTGTCAACAGTGGCCTTGTTAGAGGACTTAGAACATTCCACCTGAATGTCACCTTGTTAGAGGATTTATACAAATGACTGTTAGGTCAACCTTGTTAAAGGATTTAACTGATACAATGGTTAGAAAGTAATCAGC
>MU224300.1:616868-633354 GCA_018584345.1 Thuja plicata
TAACTTTACATATCCCAATAAAATTAACTAAGTCGGCCAGAGATCTCAAATCTCATCATTAATCCAATTACTGTAAGTCGGCCAACATCACTGTTTCCACTCGGCAATTTCACTGGTGCTCAACACTAAACAAACTTGCTCGTCACAAACAACTTCACTCAGCATAAACAACTTTGCTCGACACAAGCAACTTTGCTCGACACAAGCCAAACTTGCTCGGCACAAAACAGCCAGAAAAACTGTCTTTGAAAGATAAACAACTAATTACTTTGCCAGAGTGCCAACTGATCAAGTACCATTTTATTTGCCTTAACTCAACCATTCACTTGGTCTTCTTGTTAAATCTTCTTCATCAACAGTGGATATGGTACTCAAATAGATAACAATAGTCTCACCAGTTAAGGTTTGACAGCAATGACAAAATAACAATTGCTTGCATTGTCACTTTACAACAGTTATTTGAAGAAGAGAAGCGATGCATACCTTTTCAGTGAAGTATCTTGTGCATAAAATCTTGTTTGGAGCATACACGCATACCAACATACCTTTCATTGCAAATAGCACATGTGTGGAGAGTTGATAAGGCATCTTTTCATTTCCTAAAAGATGCCAATGATTCTTTGTATTGTGGGGAGGAAAATTTTGGACGCATGGACAATATTGATGGTGCTCCATGCGGACTGGACAGCTGAAACATAGGATGAAGAGGAGGGGCAGGGTGTACATCTGAAGGTATGCACACAAACACACACACACACACACACAAAAATATTTTTATGTGTGTACAGATTTACATATATATATGCACATATCTATATATATGTACACATATAATATACAGTTCTATAAATATACAAATCTATATGTGTGTGTACACACGCGCGCACACACACATATATAATATACAGATATATAAATATGTGTGTGTGTGTGTGTGTGTGTGTGTGTGTGTGTGTGTGTGTGTGTTTGTATTATTGTTTATAAAGGGGCAATTTTTTCATATGTTTTAACAATGTATATGCAACATTAGACGAAATGTTTATTCTAAGGTAGAGAAAATATGTATAATAAATATAGTTAATTATATGTGTGTGTGTATATCCATATATAGACATATATGTATATATATACATATATATACATACATGTGTGTGTGTGTACACACACACACACATGTATGTGTATATATATATATATACACATGTATGTATATATACATACATGTATATATGTGTGTGTGTGTGCATACTGCCATAACCTAAACATAGGAGGGATAGCCGGTGACAGCTAGCACTCCAGAGAGGGGACGTACTATAAGTAATAACCCACTTAATAAATAGTAATAACTCACTCCCTATATATATGTATACACACACATACACATAAATATACATATACATATCTATATATATATATATATGTAGAGATATGTATACATATAATATATAGATATATAAATATATATACGCACGTGTGTGTTTCTCTATTATTGTTTATAAAGGGGAAAGTTTTTCATATGTTTCAATAATGTATATACAGCACTAGACGAAATGTTTATTCTGAGGTAGAGAAAATATGTATAATAAACCTAATGTAAATTCACTTGTACAATTGTCAAGAATAAGAACAGAAGAAACCAACAAAAGATGCAAGAACCTACTTAATATGTTGATTTCAAGGTTAAATAGACTGGAAACTATGTACATAAATTGAACAGATATACTCAAAATACAACACTATAAAATATTTCAAAAACAAGCATTTTATGCACAACAATTTTACAGAAATCCATTTGACAAGCGATGATAAACTTGCTAAACATGAATAAAATAGTTATGTTCATAAAACATAGAGAAAATGTAACAAAAACAAAGATAGCTATATAGTCTTAGAGAGTTGTGTAATGTGCAGTTGTGATCAAAAGCCAAAATAACTTTACAACAGCTATGGGGGTTTTCCAAATTTTAATAGAAAATAGTGGGAAACTCGCAGTGTTTGTAAAACATATAAATACAAAAGTAAATACATGTTGCATAAGTATCTTTGTAATGTATGAAAAAAGTGAAACATGAACAACAAAAAATTTCGTGGAGTAGCAGCCATCAGTTTAATTTCTTCAAGTAGAAGCTTTGACTCACTGTCAAATTCAACTTTGACAGTTCTGGTCACTGTTGTTTTAAGCCTACACTAAGAGTTGTATATTTCAGTGGACAACAAAAGAGTGAAAATATAGTAATTATAATTAACACCATGAAAGATTTTATCTGATTCACCATCTAATTTGAACAACTGAAGTTCTTTTGCATGTATTTCTAGCAAGCATGTCGCGGCCTCATCAAAAGCAATTGCCCAAAGAGAACCAGTGTGGTCTTGAAGTGTTATTTGAAATAAACATCTATAATTACATTTTATTACGGACGTTTGGCATCTTGGGAAAAAATAGTGATTATCACCTATTTGTTCACATTTTTTTGCATTGCTTGCCATTGAATTGTAAAGGGAAAGTTGCATAAGAAAAGACAAATTTTATGAATTTAATGCAAGCTTTGATGATAGTCTGAATAGTTCCCGGTTTTACACTAGTGTGTTCAATGATGGATGCAATTTTCATTCTACTATATATTATGTTCAGTTGCATAGGGGATGGCAAAACTGACATTATTTCAAAAAGAGGTCCTCCTCTTGACTTTAGAGGCTCTACCTAAGGAATTATAGAATTGATATTCACGGTTGTTGTTGCAGTTGTATTAATTACTTTGTCGTTGTAGTAACCAACACAGGCATTCCTAACAACAAGAACAATATTTTTTTTTAGGAATACAATTTTTCTAATTCATCACCTATTGTTTCCCATAACATTCCTCAAAAACTGACATCAATAGAAATATTTGACATATCATTGATTCTCACAATTTTGCGTTTCACTTTATTGTTGTCTTTCCTGCGTATTATTGAGAGCTCTAAAATACCCACAAGAATACCTATGCCATCCACCAAGGCATTGTTATTTAAATTTAGTACCTCATTAAGAGGTACAAACTGTGAAGCATTGGGTATATCAGAAACAACATCATCACACTGCTTTATAGTGAGGTTTCATCCAATATAATCTCTAAATGGTTGTTCAATTTATTGTACTTTAAGTTTACCTCTTTTACAGAACCCTTTGAAATACAATAGGAGGCCCCCACGTCAACTCTATTATAATGCAACTCCGCTATAGCATTAAAACAAGTTATCGTAACATTTGTATGATCAACATCAACAATATCAAAGTTGAAGACTTGACCTTCTCCATTAGGTCTATTATAATGATGCATTTTCCTTTTTGTAGTGGCATGACCTTTGATTGTCCATTTATTGTGGAAAGGATTGAGGAAATTTACAGGACTAATATTAATAGGACTGTCTCCTTGTGAAGGGAATAAGTGGGATACAAATTTGATAGCTTGTTTAGCTGATGGGGGGTTCCTCTTGCCAACATTTGTTATTCTTTCTCTTGGAAAAGGTACCTAGGTTTCCCAATCAAGTTATAGTCTCCATGTTTTATTTCTAGGCTAAAGATTAGTAAATCCATGTGGAACGACCACATTAAAAAATTTATTAGTGCATATGTGAGAAAAGGTATACGATAATGAAGAACAAATTTAAAAGACATATATTGTCTATGCTACCTTGTCCCCCAAGCAATCCTACATGCATAATTTATAAGCAATATGATCGGTCCTATCTTCAGTGTGTCTGAATAAAAAAGATCAGAACACTTTGTTGGCACAATGGCTAATTGCATGTGGGTGCCATCAGATACCACAACCTTATGTCGGTTAAGCTCACTTTCATCACTGGTCAATTTGTCAAACGACAATAGTTGGAGTGTTCGGGATGGAAGATTATCACCAACATTTATATTATAAATAGCATTTGAAGTGAGATGCATTTGCAAACAACCATCCTACAAAGAGAGGACCATGTAGCGAAATATTTATGTTTGTACTTTGAAACACAAACATATATGTTCACATATTTATAAAAAATTTATTCTAAGCTAAACACATAACTTTTGCACTTGAAGAAGACAACTAGATATATTCACACAAGTAGGCAATGAAAGAGAAAAAGTTCTCTACAATTGATGGGCAAGTACATTTATTAGAAAACATGAAGCGTGCATACCATGGTTGTAAATGGCTTGCAATTCAACGAGATATAGAGAATGTGAGCTTATCACATTGTCAATAATCAGTTGTTTCGAATCATTGGAAGAATTTCGTTGAGATGACATAGTATTGTCAACAACCAGTTGTTCTGAATCATTGGAAGAATTTGTTTGAGACGACATAGTCTTCATTACTCTTTAGAAACGAGAAGTTGAACACCGGGTGCTTCTATGATAGAATAAGCGACAGGATTATTCTTTTCCTTGGTTTTTTTATTACTAAACTAATTACAACAATAGAACATAAAGAATAATTCAAACATAACATCGGTCAAAACATGCAGACAAGTCAAAAAGAATTGATCTTCAAGAAAAATTAAACGAAGGCTCAAAACAACATTAAACGAAGGCTCAAATCAGCCTCCAAAAAGGAATCAGCACACCAATTAAGCAAAAAAGAAATGTATTCCAATCAATGCAAAACCTAGGAGAGAAGGAACACATTTCATTCAACACCAGGTAGAGGAAGAGTAGAAATATTATAACTTGCTTGACCATTGATAAAAATATGGTAAGGAAGATAGAAAACATGTATATATATATATTTCAAAATTTCAAAAAATATTATAGAAATTTCTTGGGCTTGCTTCTGTTAAAATTTGCACAGGTTGTTCGTTAGCTAATCCTTTGAGTGCAGATGCTAAGAATGCAAGGACACAAACAAGTTTGTCAAAACCACCATTAAATCGCCATGGACAACAACTAATAAGTGTAAAAGATTACGATAACTGGAAAAGACACTTTAAAGTTTAAAGTGTCTTTTCCAGAAATAGTTTGTCTTCTTTGTACTGTCTTACTCATATTCACAAATAGTATTAACATTCTCTAATCATTTCGATCATTTTTTTTAAATAATAATTTATATTTTTAGATTATATTAAAATAAACTATTTATATTTGGCATATTGTAATAAATATTATATTATAATATTTATCAATCTGTCAAAAATTGAAATATGAATTTAAGTTTTTATAAATAATAAATTGTAATATAAAAATATTATAATAAAAAATCATATAATACCATATATTCATTCCTTGTGGTTTTCACAAACAGTTCGTGTCTTCTCTTTGTTGTCTTTTTTGAATGTGTATTCAATGGAATGTACCAAAGGCATGACATCATAGGGTGTTCTCACAATACGGTGTCCCACTTTTTGGCCAACTTTGACACCGAGACTAACATTCTGAAGAAAAAAAAACTTCACTTTCAGACACATTGCTGCAAAACCAGGAAGAATTTGAAGATGACGTAAACTTGTGGCTTTTAGCATTTGGTTTCTAGTTTCTAAATATTTTTTTTTTTTTAAAAACTGGAATTGAGTTGTATCCATTTTTCCTTCTCCTTTGAAAACTGGTTTGTATGAAAAATCAGCATTTTTAAAGAGTGACGGTCACATGGATCAACATAAAAAAATTTTCAAAAAAGATAATGATGTAATTCTTTTGAGATTAGGTTTGTAAGACCAATACCTAGAGGATCCAATTGGTTTCGTTCAATTTGGTTGAAAAATTAATAGTTTATTGAGTTATGAAGTGACACTAACTGCAATTTTGACGTAGGTTCCTTTTGATCGCTCTAACTCGATCTGTATATATCAAAATTCATTTTTTTCTTTTTTTGATAGAAAGGTAACATAAATACCTATTTCCTACATATTTTTCATAAAACAAATTTCCTAATTTACTATTTTTTCTAAAGTGTCGAAGAAAAAGGTTGCTAAATGGTCAGATAGCCTATGTTTAATTAAACTAAAAATAGAAAGTCACAATGAAATCAATATAATTTAAAATTAAAGTAATTAGAAAGCTTATTTTGAGTAGCATCATCTTCCATTTGGGTTTCAAAAGATTGTTTTATTTGTTCCTTGATTGAGACCTTCAAAGGGAAAACATTTGCAGAATTTTTTTGGCTTTGGAGAGGAAGGCCAAATTTAGGGGGTTCGCTAGAACACCCCTTCTAGTGAAGGGGGTTCACACGAACCCCCTTCTATCAAACCCCCCATGGAAAAAATTTTGAAATTTCTTATGTTTTGTTGATTTATAGGGTTTTCTTGAATTGGGTCAAGTTCGAGCGAACCCCCCATTTCATCTAGTTCGCGCGAAGGGGTCAAAAATGAAAAAATTTCATCTACGTGATTTTTCTTCATGCCTGAAAGTAGGATACATCTTTGTGGGATCACCCCATAAGAAATTATTGTAAACATTGTGCAATGTAACAATCACATGTCCATGCACTAAGTAGCAGAAGAAATCATCCCAAACAAATAATGAAATCGTTGCACAATGTTATAGCCACATATTAAACCATTACCATAATTGCAAATAGTACTTATATAGAAACACGATTCTTAACCGTGTACATAACACGCTTATTTCATTGACCAGGGAAATATCGTTGCAAGGAATGAAGGAAATGATTGTCGAATCTCCATGGGAAGAAATCAATTAAATGATTCCAATTTGTTTACCCACATGTTCATCCACTTACATAATTGTAGATAGAACAAACTTAAACGCATTCACAAATACCATCTAACATAGCAAGAACTTGGCAAATTTGAAAAACTCTCTTTTGCTTTTGATTTTTTCTCACATAAAACCCAAAAGAACAATGCAAGAAACAACGTGATGTAAAAGACCCAAAAAACTCTATTTTCCTTTGAACCAATTCAAAAAAACCCTCTTTACTTTACAATTTTTTTAAATGTAAAATCCAAAGATATATACACGTAACATTCTTAACCCCTGCATTCACATATTCCATCTAAAAATAGGAGAAGAAATCAAGCAATTTTGAAAACCCTCTTTCACTTTGAACATTCTTTTCCCTGTTAAATATATAATCACCATATACATAGAACAAAAAATCCTCTTTCATTTTCTTTTTTTTCCACAAAAAGATTAGAAATAATGATAGAATAAATAATGAACAACCACATACAAAAGGATGAACAAAAACCTGGCAAAATTCATGGTTCCTGCCCTTCACCAAGTCACCGACGCTTTACAAATGCCCATGCAGACCGTAGATGGAGGATGGTACACCTACATTTTACCCACATGTTCATCCATTTACATATGTATAGACAAAACAAACTTAAACACATTCACAAATACCATCTAATATAAGAAAAACTTGGCAAATTTTAAAAACCCTAAACCCTCTTTGCTTTACAATTTTTTTTACGTAAAATCCAGAGATATATACACAAAACATTCTTAACCCCCGCATTCACACATTCCATCTAAAAATAGGAGGACTTAAAGCAATTATGAAAACCCTTTTTCACTTTGAATGGTCTTTTTACTGTTAAGATAAAAACAAATCACCATATACATAGAACAAAAAACCCTCTTTTGTTTTTTTTTCCACAAAAAAAATTAGAAATATTGATAGAACAAACAACGAACAACCACATACAAAAACCTGACAAAATTTGTGGTTCCTGCCCTTCACCAAGCCGATGACTCTTTACAAATTCCCACGCAGACCATAGATGGAGAATGATACACTTACATATACTGGCATTGATATAGTTGTTACCAATATACACAGAACAAACTTAATGACATTCACAAATTCCATTTAAAAATATAAGAACAAATTGTATATACACAGAACAAAAAACTATCTTCCATTTTCTTATTTTCTTTCAAAAAAAATAGAAATAATGATAGAACAAACAACGAAATAACCACATAGAAAAGGATGAACAAAAACCTGGCAAAAACTGCAATTCGTGCCCATCACCAAGTGGCCGAAGTTTTACAAATACACACGCAAACCGTGGACACAGATTGGCACATCCACATATACAATGCAAGAAACGGCATGCAAAACAACGAGAAAAGACCTCCCAAAGCATCCATTGTGTGTGCTGCCAAGGAACAAAATTCTCTGTTGCACACCCAAAATCCTCTCCAATACAATTCTCTGCAACACACCCAAAATCCTCTCAAACACAATTGTCTACAACACAAACAATAGCAAAGCAAAAGAAAAAGTGCAAAAAAATCCACAAAACATTTTCCATAACCATGAAATACGAAGCGAGTACTTCCCATTGAATGCACATTAACTAGCAGCAAGTTAGCCTTGTATTACAAACTCAAATCGTATCCTCGGCAATTATAGCGACGAATAGCTCATCGTCAAAAAATGAGAAATGGCAACCGCTACATGTCGGCATTGGGCAGCAAACGCGAGCAACACATAAGCGTCGGAAAAGGAAAAACATGAGCATAAAAGATGCCATTTTTTTTCATGGGATGGCTAACAACTTTTCGGCATGTCATCCCCATACAGGACACCTATCTGTGTAAATATGATTTAATTTGTAAGTCATTTTTTTAAATATGATATTCATTTTTATTTGTAGGATGTTAATTGTATCTAAATTTGTATCTTGTATCAATATTCACTTCATGTTATAAATTCACATTAGATCAGCCTTTTTATATATTTAAAAAAATTGTCGTCTAGACTTTTTATAAATTTAGATCAACCTTTTTTTATCTCAAATAAAGTCCAAAAATGTATATTCAAGGTCATGTATGTTAAAGGTTTAGGGTGAAATTGGATATCTCAAACCAAGCCTTGGTAGAGATACCTATGATTGGATTATGGTTTTACCTAGAGTTGACTTCATATGACGCTCTAACCTTTGTGGGTCTTACAAACATAGTTCAACAAGGTGCTTGGAGCGATAGATTTGATCAAGAAAAGTCGAGAGGTATTGAAATCCCTTAAGGACCATCTTCAACATGTCGAGAAGCAATAGAGGCTCTATGTAAACCAACAACATGCCAAAAGAGTTTTAGAAAATAGAGATTTGGTTTACCTAAACCTACAACCCTTTAGGTAGTCTTCATTAAAAATGAAAGGCATAGAGAAGTTAAAATCTAGATTCTATGGCCCCTTCAATATTCTAAGAAAGGTGGAAGAAGTAATCTATGAACTAGAAGTGCTAAAAAATAATAGAATTTACAACATATTTCATATTTATTAATGTAAAAAGACATTAGGGAAATATGTAGTCTTGTATAAAAACTTGTCGCTTTTAGATGATAAAGACCCATTATGATACCAAACTCCATCACTGATCCTCAAGAAAGAAAGATAAAGAATAGAACCATTTGCAATAATTTGGTGAGGTGGAAGGATCTACCAATTGAAGATGCTACATGAAAGGAGCTAACATTCTGAAGCGTCCAAGTTTGAATTGCTTTGGGGAAAACAATCTCAAGGATGGAGAATTGGCATGTTCTGTTTTCCATAAGACTACTATATATTCCTTAAACTTGTTCTCTATTTCTTGGATACTTGGGAAAATAAATTAAGGAAATGACTTTGTGATAATTTGACATATCCTATTGTATGTACACCTAAATTATTAGGCCCTTTGGATATCATATAATCAAGCTTTATTCCTTTTAAGTGTTGGTGGCCTAGGGTGTGTGTATAGAGTTTCATTGCTTTCTTGTTCAAGGAACTCTTGTCAATGTCTATTTGTCTAAGTTAGGTGGCTTTCTCCTAGTATCTAGGGATTGTATTTCAATGGTTCCTTATCTAGTACCCTTCTTGGTGTGAATTTGTTAAAATTTCACTAATCATATTGTTGTTATTGTTTCAGAGCTTGAATCAGCTATAAATGAGACCTTACTTTGTAGTAAGAGGAATAAACAACTATTACACATTCTTATTCATTTGCAAGGGTTTACATTCATTTCTACATGTTATGTTGAGCCTATTATCTATTAGGATAGACCTAATTTGAAATAAGATCTAATCATTAGTTTCTCATGGAGTAAAATCAAATTGAAATATTGAACATCCATAATAAAAGGTATTACATAAGATCATTAGCATCCCCCAACTTGGACTTTGATTTGATTACGGAGAAAGCTATTAAGAAGACAACTACCACTCCTAAGGCAGATCACAATCAACTCTAAGGAGGATTAGGAGGATATAAATGAAGATAAGTGTTTATCCCACTCCTTATTTGGATTTCATGCACATAAACCTCTAAGAATCCACTATGATTTATGACAAGCACCAAATTATTGAATTGGGGAGGTATACTATCAAATAATATAGTGAAAAATCCCTATTCATATCTAAAATAGAGGTGCTTACATTTATAGTGCTTACTTGAAGGAAGCTTCCACTTCAACCCTAGGGCCTAGAAACAAAGCAAACGACATTCACAAGGGCGTGGCTAACTATCAAGGCTCCTTTTAGGATCAACCACAACCCTGCAACAACTAGGATCATGGTAACATGTGAATCCTCAACCAACAAACAATTTCTATCCAATAACCTAGGTATGAATTGGTAGGCAATTAAAACAAGGTTGCATGTTCTTGACATCATCAAATGTGGAAATAAGTAGTGTTGGAACAAAGTTCTCATCCTTAAGATTTCACAATCTTAAAAATGCAAATATTCAACATTGTAGGTAGTTTCTTGGTTCTATCCAAGTCATTTTAGATTTCGTAATATTAAAGTACAACTTCAAATTAAGACTACTGAACCTATTTAACTCATTTTAAATTTTATAACATAAAATTGCCCCTTCAAAGCATGACAAAAAAATCCTTATATTCATCACATTTTCACATTAAATGAATCTTGAAAATAAATAGAAAAAAATTAATGTCTTATATCACAAATAGTTTTTCTACAAACCAAAAGTTGTTCAAATATCTATTTAAGAATAATTAATTTAAATGTCATCGTGATATAATAAAAAGACATAGTCAAACCAATCAAAATCAAATATACATTTAAAACAAAAAAGCACACAACATACAATATATTTCCTCAAAATATATATGCTTCATGAGCAATGCTCACCATGGAGGTCACTAAGAGAACATTTTAATTTTAATGAGTAAAAATATGTGAAATAGTAATTGATAAATAGAGAATTCTTGATGGGTATAATGTATGACTATTAAGATCTTTCTTGTACGAATACTTGTTATTTCTAAATTTAGAAATTATTATCTATATAATTACTATCTCAAGTAACTATTACTATGAACACTTGAATATAAAAGCATCAGATTGTATATATCCTCCATTTCAAACCCATAAGACTTCATTTAACATGTAACGAACTCTTTATCATCATTATTAAGAGTTATTTTTTAAATGAAAAATATATCCTCGTGCTTATAGCTTGTTTTGCAATGACATTGAAATGACATGCTAACTCAAAATGTATTTGAATCCTTAAAGATAATGGATTATTCATTTCATCATACATAAGGTATATTTATTCCAAAGTATGGAGGTCGAAGTGGGTGAATGATGCATGCTTTCAGCTATGTTAGGTTTTTGGGTAGTATTGTGTTTTTTTTGAAAAATCTTTGTGGATATGTGCGTCATACTGCATTTACTACGGGATTAGTCAAGTTTATTATGGCTCCGATCAACTTTAGCCCAACACTCATTCCTGGTGCTAGAGTTGTTGCGACGAAAGCTCATGGCGCCCCTGAACAAGCGTCCTCGCAAGTTCATTTCGAAAGTGTTTCACGGGGTATGCCCTCACCTGATGTTGTGCTTCATGTTCAAGATTTTGATAATGCATGTGAATGGCTTGAAAAGATACTTTGATAGATTATTTTGTGGGTAGAATCCCTCCTGAAAGCATGCTGCGAGAATGGGTAGCCAAAGCCTAGTCTCCTCATGGAGTTCGGCTTGATAGTGTTCAAAGCCTTACCAAGGGTTTCTTTTTGTTTCGCTTTTCGAACCCTACCCTTGTTAAGGTTATCCTCTCTCATGGGCCCTAGTCTGTTCGGTCTTCTCTTTTGTTTTTTCAGCGTTGGCCCAAGACTTCACTGTCTCTAATGACAAAAAATTGGGGGTTCCAGTGTGGGTTGAGTTCCCTAGTCTACTCTTGCCTTGTTGACCTTTCATTCAAACCATTGCTCAGTCGGTTGGCAAAGTGATTTGTCTTGAAACCGATCATTTTTTCAATGCACATCCTCAAAAGAGGGTTTGTGTTGAGGTCGGCCTTTCGCATGACCTCAAAGAAACTGTTGAAATTCAAATTGGTGGTCACACCTTCACTCGGAAGGTGCTTTATCTGAATTTACCCAACACATGTTAAATGTGCCAGTCTGTAGAGCATAAGATTAAGGACTGCCCTTTGGTTTTTCCAAGGTTGAAATCCCCTCCTAAGGAGGCTAGCTCACGTCCTGTGGAGGGATCTAAGAAGGATGAATGGACAATTATCGTTCTCAAAGGCAAAACCTCTTCGGCTTCAACCCAGAAATAGCCAGTTGCTTCAACTTGTCAGCCAATGACAGGGACTCCTACGCAAGCGGTCTCTAGGTCGTTTGTTCCTATTTCAAACCCTGACCAACAGGGGAAAGGTTCTAATGTGGGTGTTTCTCGACCCCCATGGGTACGCACTCCACGGGAAGCATCTACTATTTCTTCTCCATCTGTGTGTCATTCTTGCAGCCTTGCTAGGTGGGCTAAGAATGTGGATAGTGTCTAAGCGAAGTTATCTCTAGTGGGGATTTTCTTCCTAGCTTCAAAACCAGTTTGGATTTTCTGCATGATAGTTTCTCCTTTCTTGGGGACAAGGATGGTATGCAAGAACTTTTATCATGAATTACATCTCATGGAATGTTCGAGGTCTTACATACCTCCACAGAAAATATTATGTTAGAGAAGTTCGTCAGTGTGTTTTTGCCTTGGATATTCTTTGTCTCCAGGAGGTTAAAATCGTTGGTTTCATGCTTTCTGAAGCATGCCGAGTTATTTGGCCGGATAGCCTTATTTTTTCATCGCAACACGAAGCTAGTAGAGGTGGAGTTGTTACTCTCATTTCCCCTCGCTGGCATTCTTTTCTTGTTGATCATGGTTCTGACCCCATGCAGAGAATTGTATGGGTTTTTTTGTCAATTGACCATCATTCCTTTGGGATAGTTAATGTGTACGCTCCTAATGATAATGTTGAAAGATCTCATTTGTGGAGATGGCTTATAGATTCTCTACCACCTGCAACTTGGTTCATGTGTGGGGACTTCAATATGGTTGAGGTGGCGTCAGACAAAGATGAGATTTTAACTTTTTGATGGACAACTGGAGAGAGAAGCTTGGTACTATATGCGCAATAAATTGGGCCTTTTTATCCCAATATTAACCGCCACTGGCCTAGTGGGGTATGGCACACCTAGTCTAATTTTAGAGTTGGCTTTGACAAGATTTTTAAAACATTGGATTATGCCATGATCTCGGTGCAATCTTTTTTCTCATTTTCCAGGGGAAAAAGAATTACATGTCATTCCTCTTGCTGATGTGATATTGTCAGACCACTTTCCCATTAACTTCTGCATTGAGTGGCAGATAGCTAAGATGTGGCCTTCCAAGACACAGTTTTATCTCAACGTGTCCCTTTTGAGTCATCAACCCACTATGGCCCACATTCAGAGGGTGTAGAATTTGAAGCCTAGGCCACATCAGCCTACATGTGGATTAAATGGTGGAATGATGTCATCACCCGCACAGCATGCTTTCTCCGCATTTATGGTAGACAACTTGCTAAGTACCATAGGTGTTCCTATGACGCCAATACCAAAGAGCTTTGTACATCCATTGAAGCTTTGGCTCTGGACCCATTCAATGCAGATTTGCAAGTTTGGCTTGCTCAGATTCGGCACCAGAAACAAGTTGTAGACAATTATTCTGCTAGAGGTGCTCGGATCAAAGCCAGGCTTCAGTGGTTGAAGGTGGGAGATAGAGCTTCCAAAGAATTCTTTTTGGCTCTGAGAGCTAATCACACCTCTGTGGGGATTAAAAGGATCAAAGAAGGTCAGTCTGTCCTCACTGAGCTTCCAGACATTCTTCAAGCCTTTGTCTGTCACTATGAGAAGGTGTTCACAGCGTAGGAAAGCTCTCCTACCAAAGACCAAGCTTTATCAGATTGCTTAGCAATATTACCTACACAGCTTTCCAAGGCCCAACAAACCTTTTGTGATCAATTTCTCACTGTTGTTGACCTTAAGGAAGTTGTATTTTCCATGGCAGATGATAAAGCCCCTGGGTGTGATGGTTTTCCTTGTGAATTCTACAAGGCACTGTGGGAGTCTGTTGGCCCTGACCTTCATAAGGTCTATCTTGAAGTTTTCCATTCCCAGTCTCTGGGGGGGATTATCAACAAAGGCAACATAAAATTCATACCCAAGGCAGGAGATCTTGAAAACATTTGTAACTTGAGGTCTCACTTTACTCAATGTCTCTTACAAGATCATTGCCAAAGCTTTAGCTCTCAAGATTTGTCATATCCTACCTTTAATTGTTAGACTAGAACAGATTGGATTCACCAAATCCAGGTTTATCCTCGACAACATTATTGTTGTTTGGGAAGGAATGGAATTGGCTTGGCGGTCCAAACAGAAGGCAATCTTCCTTAGATTGATTTTGCTAAAGCCTATGATTGTATTGAATTGCCTTTTATTATAGCCATGTTGCAGGCTCTTGGTTTTGGCTCGAGATTTATTCAATTTGTACACATGTTATTCGGTGATGCCTCTACTTGCATCACTATCAATGACAACCAATCTGATGCCTTTGGCCTTTCCAAGTCCATTCACCAGGGTTGCCCGCTAGCTCCTTTATATGTTCTTGTTGCCGAGGGTTTTGGCTACTTGCTTGCTAATGCAATCTCTGCTGGTCTTGTCAAAGGAATTTCCCTGCCTAAGTCATTTGCTCAACTTGTCAATGGGCATTTTGTCGATGATTCTTTTCTCACTCTCATTGAAGAGGAGAATAAACAGTGCCATGATACTTTTTGTCTAGCTTCAGGCTTTGTCATTCAATGGCACAAGACTCAATGCTACAGGCAGTCTTTTCTTCCTGCTCCACCTTGGATTCTTCAGTACGGCTGGAAGTGGATACAACATGGCAATATATTTCGCTTCTTAAGCATTCCTTTTGCCTTCCAAGCTTCGCCAGTGGATCTTTGGAATCTGAGTTATCCAGAATTGAGAAAAAAATTGTCATATTGGATTACCAAGCCTCTTACATGAAGCTCAAAAAGTTGTTGCATGATTTTTTGTGGGCTTCTGGAGCTAATCATCGCGGCTTTCACAAAGTTGCATGGGAGTATTGTTGTGTCCCCCAGGACTCTGGAGGCCTTGGCCTTCTTTCCACTCAGAAACAGGGACTGGCCCTATGTACCAAATGGGTCATCTGAGCTTTAACTAGTGATGAGTGATGCAGAGGATAGGGTGATGTACCCAAGTAACAACCCAAAATGAGCAAGATTGTAAAAGTGTTCCAAGTGACCCTTCTAGGTCCTGATGGGAAAAATCTACAAACAGTCAACTCTAGGATGTTTTTAGGCTTTAATAGGTTTGTTTTGGTCTATCTCACATGTTCTAAGCATCACCTTTCAGTTTCCACACCTCTGAAGCACAAATGCATAGCAAGCCAAAATGTTGTCAATGACAATTTTCAATTTCTGTAACAGCAGCAAGGTAAAATGGCCAATAACTTTTGTTTTTCCCAAGTGACTCTCTGAACAAATGACCTTTTCAAATACCCTTTATCCTTTTCTAAAACATATGTGAAACTTGGATAGGCTTATTTTGGCAAGCATCAAAGATTCTTCACAATGACCTTGTCTTTAACAATGGAACAACTAGTGCATTTACAAAGCAACATATAGCAATACTTAATGTATGGACTTCAAACTTTGCATAGGCTCCTCAAATGCCTTCAATTAGACAAATACACAATCAATTTCAGTCTATGGCTTCATTAACCCCAAAAGCCCCAAATCATGCATTCAAAAACGGGTGATTTAACAAAGCAACACCTAGTTATTTGTATCCCCAAGACTCCAAACTTGCAGCAGTATTTCAATATGTTACCAAACCTCTGAATACAAGAGGAATTTATCCCAGCACCTAGGGAATATAAAAAACCCCAAATTAGCCCTCTCAAACCCTTGATTTGATGGTTTTTCCAATGTCACATTTCCCAAGGCTTCCAGTAACAAATAATGGATGAATCTCCTTGTCCTCAACCTGCTCACACACAATCAATCATAAAAATTCCTTCTCATTAAGGTAGATTTGCTACTGCTATAGCATACCAAGCAACTTTCACTAGTTTTCCTTCACAAAATTGGTGATCACCAAGAAATTAGTTTATCATTGCATCAAATCATGTTAGTGGATTATAATACATGTGGTTACAATGTCATTCCATGAGTTTCAGTGCCCAGGGGTCATGGAATGACC